>DWNY01000013.1:0-29518 GCA_018250635.1 Telegonus apastus | reverse complement strand
CTTAACTTAACGTTTAGGTTTTATTTCATCAAAATCGATCCACTCTATCAAAAGTTATTACAATTTAAAATCAGAAGCAACTTTTCTTACGTCGAAATACGTACGTACGTAAATAGTTCTACCTTAGTTTAGTTAGGATTAAAAAGGCGTTATTGTAAAAACTTCACTGACTCACGGGCAAATTTCTAAGTACAAATGGCAGAAGAACGTTCGCCTGGGCAGCTAGTCAGGAATAAATTCGTAATAATGAGGTAAGGAGTTTTTTAAACATATGAATATAAAGGTTTTGTTATTTGTTAGCATCTTCATAAAATCCACCTCTATAAATGGAGCACTTCACGGGGAAGTAACTACGAAGGTTCCCGTTTTTTTAATATCCAGGAATAAACAAATACAATTAATTATTGTAATAATAGCTTGTAATAGTAGCGTCGCTAATACGAAAGTGTCTGCAATACAAGTAAGTATTCATTGTTGTAATATGGCGGTGTACGTTTAAACAGTAACTATTAATTAAGCTCCTTTTTAACAAGCTTACTGTACTAAGGAAGCGGTTCCACTGGCGCGCTATCAACTGGTATTTTAATTTTTAGAAGAGCTAATTTTTGGTTTACAAAGTTAGAAGGAAATTACAACATTATATGTCTTCTAGTTCTGATTATTAATTACAAATATAGTTAATATAGTTTGTAGTTCACCAATTGTCTTGACCGCCTTTCTATAGAATAGAAATAGAAGATAAAGAATAGAAGTAGCAAACGAAAATGCAGTCCACCTGATGGTAAGTGGCCACTTCTGCTCACGGACACCTGTGAAAGATCCCAGACAATCCTACCTGAGGTCGACTGCAGATACATTGCTACCCACCCCGGAGGACTGAGTTGGAAGGTCTCGGATAAGTATACTTACCACGCCTTTCAAACCAGAACACAGCAGCGCTTAACATTTCTGTTGTTAGGCAGATATAGGCGTGGCGATGGTGCCGCCGGAGTCGAACCATAAATGATTCTACCACCTGTAGAACCTTCGACAAATAGTTTATTAGTCAGCTATTCAACCATTGCTATCTAATCGTAAATAGCTCCCAATGGCGCGCCCTAATCACCCCAAAACGTGTCACTTTTTGATATTAAATAGTCAGCAGTACATCGGCCCACAAAGCGTCGGAAACTGAAGCCATTAAGAGATCAAAGGGGATTAAAATTGATTCACAGTTTTGTAAATAATGGAATTAAATAGGGCTCGACCGTTCGCCGTCGGCCGCCCTTTGGCCGTCAGTAGGGTTGCCGTGATCTTTTTTTAAAGTAACATAGGGGTGATATTTAAAAATGTTGTGTAAACGTATTCAAATTGACCTATTTTTACCTATTCATGATGTATTTTTTTTTAAATATTTATTACAAAATACCAAGAAAAAAAATCAATGTTTTCTAAGATAATTAACCCGTACCATGATTTCGAGTTGTGAGTGTCAATGATACACAGAAATGGAAACTAGAAAATTTAAACTAGATAGAACAGAACCTTAAATTGAAAACAAACAAACATATTAATATGCCTACCAAATACTAAGAAAATAGTAGATAACTCTTTACTCATGTGATTCATTTACTTATGTATTTGACATGAAAAGTAGCATCAATTAAATAAATGTTTAATTTTTTTAACACGATTTTCAGGAATGTCCTATGCGATTAGTTCACATGGCGACCCTACCCGCCCCCGCCCACTAACACGTGGGTGATATAGAATTTGTTGCCCTTTAAAGGTGCTCGATGCGAGTTGCTTCAATATTTTCCCTTTGGCGTAGGCAGCAACAAGTTCATCAAAGTTGCGTGCCTAGTTCTGTGTTGTCGTTTATCACTGTTCTTATTTGTTTGTTTGTTGTTATTGTTGGAACAGTTTGTATAGTCGGAACGCTGTAGTTACCTCACGCTTACAAGATTTTTTTTCTCAGTTTTTGTCCAAAATATGTTAGCGTTCATTGCTAACGGAGAAAATAAATGTGACAGCCAGCCTTTTTTAAGTGGTATTAGAATCATTATTGTAAAATAATTATTTGAGTGTTGTATATTTAAAAGTTATAAAACATGTATACGTGTATAACACATAATAATGAAATTAGAAGTAGGGCATTGTTATTAATGAATTCATTTACCTGCCAATTGTTTAGTTCATGTGTTCATGCTACTCGGTTTTGTTGAATCACTGAAGATTCTGTTTTACCGTGTGAACTCGTCATGTGAAAACAACCGGGGGCTACCATCATGAATACCAAATGTACCCAATCCCAGAAATTCCGAGAATTTTGCGAAAAAAAATGTGGCCATAAGAAACTTATGTTCAATATGAAAAAGGCCAGCTGCATACTCATTTGCTACATTTGTTTCATAAAATAATATACATACGTATATTCTGTTCTTGTTATTTATATGTAAATACGGCATCCCGAAACACCAACCCTTATCCCAAATATCCCAGAGTAGTGCACCGTTTACGCGTTACGCATCGCATATTTTACAAATTGTCACATATCTAAAACAATTTATCCGTGGCGTAGCATTTTCGTTTTAAACCGGCAGCGTAGAGTGTCGAGCGTGCACTATTTTCCACGTTTCCCGGCGCGTCCGATGGCTGCTATCGGCGCAAATTTCCCCGGGAAATATATATTTTTGTTTTTCCGATACGGTTAGAACTCCCTCCGCGAGGCGCGGTGTCGCCTCGATTAAACTCGATTTGAAATACGACAGAAATAACTATAGTTTACAACCTGAGTTGATCAAACTAAGATGTTGTACATACTTGTTGATTGGTACTGACTTTTTTTAGAAAATGCTGAAGTTGTTTCGTTTTAAATATTAATAGGAAGTGAATGTTTTAAGGAAACACGAGCGCCTTACGTATTAGGCCTTATTAGAGCGCTCGTGTGACAGTGCGCTTACTATACCAGTCTGATTATAACAAAAAGTGCCGGGTTCGATCTCCGGCCACGCAGACTATTATTTTTCACCTACAAAACAATGAATCGTGTACGATATTCAGAAAGAGTATTTTTAATTTCTACTCTATGGTTAGTCTGTTTGTTTAGTTTAGTTTGTTTGTTGAAGGTTATATAGATATACACTAAATATTAAATCAATTTGTAATTACCATCAATTCTTCAATTTCTACTGCATTTGTCATTGATATCAAGTACTTAAGCTTTTTTACATGTTAAGTCACAAACCAACTGCTAATATTGTGCTAACATCGTACAAACAGTTATGACATCACTATAGACTAGGGTTTCCACCTATAACATAATGTATATTATGGTTGTATATTTTAAGAAGTACCTACCTATATATTATTAGGACGGATTACCTACCTACTATATTAGTACGAAAAATATATTTTCTCCAGGGCTCATTTTCTATTTTTACTAATAAACTTAAACTATTCATGAGAAATACCTATTAAAGAAAACGAATTGTCCTTAAAATAATTATATTCTTGCAATGTTTTTCTGAGAAATACTATCTTTTTCTTGGGTGGCAACCATATTAAAGACGCCACACGCAACTCAGATGAACTCGGCCACAACAAGACCGTCATGTCTTCGGAACTGGGGCGGACCCTGTACTATTTATCTCTATTAACCAGCAAACTAAAGCCTATGCCGTAAATTATTACTGAGATGATTTACTTGATTCTCAAAGATTTGGTTTCAGATTGGATAACGTATGCTGAAACGAGAGAAATTTGATAAATAACAAGTAACTGGGTATCATTCCCGACTTAATTCCGTAGCGCTGACGAAGGTACCTTAAAAAACGTCGGAAAAACACCTATTTTCAAAGCCGGCGCGGTCGTGTCCATAGGCCATAGACGACAAAGTTTACTTATAAATAGTCTATCCGCCTCATCGTTAGGCTGAAGTACCTATATATTTTTTACATTTATAACGCACGGAACTATTACCTCTTGAATATCTATGAATTTGACTCTTGTAATCTTGTCCTTTAGTGTATGTTACAGATGGCAATTAACTTGTAAGTGTGTGTGTGTACTTAATGTTTCCATGTACTAAGTAACTTGGCTTAGTAGATGGAACTTAATTGTAAATGTATCCTCATACTTACAAAGAAGTTATAACTAAGTAATCCCATGTAACCCAGGTGTACGCTACACACAACTACTACCTAAATAAAAAACGCTAACGCCTTCATTTTAAACTATAAATGAAAAATTTTAAAATATAGAGAAAACACGCATCAAACACGTTAACTCGCGCAACATAAAATTGTAGAAAAGTACTCAGTTCCAGATATAACTGGGAACCATTCAAAGCAAATGTCAAGGTTGTGGACGGCCACCTGTTGAAGTGGGGAGTGCTGACTGTACCTAACTCGCTAAACTTGTACGTGTATTCGCTACGCACACATACAAATGTTAAACCCTCTAGGTTCAGTGGCAAAATTATACCATTTACGTTATGTCGGATAAGGTGTAGAAATGGTGGAACTTATACGCATGTGAATTCGCCCGACTGTTAGCGAGGCTGCTACAATAATTTAGTACAACGTAAGTAAAAAATGAAAAGTGTACTTGTCCTATTTTTAATCTCACTTATACTCTCTTACTAATTTACTTACTTTGACTTTAAGTATGTCTGTAAAGCGCCCGATTTTAAGTGATTAAATCCTTACAATGTGGAAAATAGTGTAATATAAAGTATACGGATAATAACATTGTTAGAACTAAAAGTAGATACAACCTACACGAAACGGTGGTCCGTTTCTTATACGTTGTATCTGCTTTTTCAACAATTTTGTTTACATGGAAGAAACAAGACAAAAAACATGTGGCAATAAAGTCAATCTCTGTCATACCGTAGCAGGTTCTACGAACTGGAACTTCTCTCATAAAAGTTACTTAATTGATGTATTTCATATTTTATATAAAGCAGCTGTCTATGAAAAGGATATGACATATTGTAAAATATTAAACATAAATTACTTAACTCCGTTATTGAATCTCATCTAAGTAACCGGTAGGCGGTAACGAGAAGCAATTAAGTAGAGAAGCCAAGTTATTACATTAAGTTGTAAGAGCCAAAGGTTGCGCACACCTCACGCCTACGGAGCTACCGTGTGGTATTTATATTAACATGATGGATGTATTTAACTCTTTCATAACATACGTATGTTTTACTTTGGAATTATGTAACTACTTAAAGATTACACCAGTGAGAAACGACTTAGGAACGCAGGATTATGTCTACATTTACAAGTGAATTGAGCAGGAATATCAGAAATTTACTTTTTGGCGTGCGTCCCGTGATATCGAAATTACTGAAGCGAAATTAAATAGAATCACCGAAAATATTTTGGTCACAGTGACCGTATACATTCGCGGCACTGCGATGCACTTAATTCGATGTCCACTACTCAAAGATTTGAGTCTCTGTTTAGATTTATCTTTAACAATTAATGTTCACCGCTTGTAAGGTATTTATTTCTATGATTGTATCTTTTTTCTCCTGAGCAACTGAACAAAATTGTGTCTAGGATTTCAAAAAGAAATTCGTACGTTATGTGCTCGAAGAGGAATGTCTATATTTATAGAGAGTAGATTTCCTTTTCAATTAATTTGTCATCTGTTTATTTTCGCAATTCGCAATTGTTGGATTATGTATTGAAATACTAGTGCAAACCTATTGTTATTTATTGATTTCAATGCATTGGTTTTAATTATACATCGCATAGATGTTATCTGGACGCCATTACAATTTAACACATCTGATTGGCACGGCGATTAACGGTGTTAATAATACGAGTGTTTTTGATTTGCGGTTGTATCGCTTTAGAGATTGACGTATTGGTAATTAATGGGAATAGCTGAGATTGAACGAACCGTGTCGAATGGTGTTATCGAATGGCATGACCATGTTACTACGCCATTTTTATATCTACGCGAAGAGGAAGTGTGCTATCGGATTTGGTAGTTACCGTTGCCTCGACGTTGCAAATGTAGAGGCGACGCCAAAACACTGCTTGCTTAGAAGTAAACTAAAACTAACTTAGCGCCCCCTCAAGTGGTTCTAAAAATGCTCCAGTATAGTTCTCGAGCATTGATTCGACATTTGATACGCAAGTAGAAGTGACTATTATTCTATAAATTTGGCTTATCTCGAAATTTTCGAGTATAACCGCGGGAGAGGCGTCAATACAATGCTGGCTTCGAACTAGAGCCCGTTGCACTCCATCAAATGACCCTAAAAAGCTTCAGAGCGAACGTCATAAGTATATTAATGCTTTTTTATGGTACATAGTATTTCTAGTAAATAGGAAAAAAAAACTTTCTTACCCAACTTTACTTGCAACTCGTAAAAATGTAGAGACTATTCCAACGCAAATGACGAATCTACAATGCGATACAGTACCGAATTTCCAAAAACATTCAACGATTCTTATCTAATTACCAATCTATTAACTAAATATCTCGTAACATTTGTTACTCGATATTAATTCACACCGGAACAAACATATAATACATATGTGTTTATTAACGTAATGCATGCATCACGCAAAATCGCATTGTACATAGATTCAAATCAAACTTTCACTGATTGATTACTGGTCTCGGTACCTAATATATAACAACGTAGCGTGTTGTATATCTATTTATCATAAGCCTATTGTTTACAGTAAAACGCAAAAAGCGAGAGCAGTAATTATAGGCCAGAGACAGCTATTAAGTAGGCCACTCTCGCGCAGTTGGCTAAGAAAGCTAAAATAAAAAAAAACATAATGAGAATATGTAGATAAAAGGATATCAATATATAGGAAGTTGCAATAATAATTTTTATGTATATATTAATACGTGATGCAAAAATTTGCGGAATCATTTTTCGAATACTGCGTGAGAGGAGTATGATATTAGATAAACGTGAAGGTTTCTGCAGAGAAGATTATTGATTGATAATGTTAATGTCTAGTAAGTGTTGCGATTATATTAAATGAAACAAAATAAAATACTCATTATTTACAGCACTGACCACAATACTGACAATATAAATTGTCAACTATGTCAGATGTCTATTTAAAAAAAATGTGTTATTTCTTTTAAATGCAGCTTAACAAGTTAAACCCTGTTCCATATAATGATTGTTTTTCTCATGCACAGATTGAAATACATATAAAGTATATTTTTATTTGGATGTATAAGTTTGCTTTTTGTATGGTTTTAATTATGGTTGAATTTCGACCATTGCAACTGGTCTACTAGTTCAATATATTTAATAAATGTTTGAGTTAAATTTTAATCTATTTTAATTTTTCAAGTAATTTAATTTAATTTCATAAAATTGCGAAGAGCGTACCGTAATTTAATATGCTGGTTTTAACAAGTTTTAAAGTCAAATGTTAAACTTCGTTTTGGGTTCAATTTTATATATCCATCAATGTTATTAACAACTTACCTGACGATATGTGGGCTACATGAATGTTAGCAAATTCTAGCATGAAACATGTAAATAAAAATACGTTATATTACCGTCACAATTCTATTATTAGTTTGTTTTCAATGTTATGTATCGCGCGACACCCCCGCACGACGCCGTGTGCATTACGTGTCTTGCACTGCAGTGTTTACAAGTTTGCTTCTTGAAATATTTATTTCCACGACCGCTTTTTGTACACCTGTCAAGTGCATCTAATAACTATTGTTACACCAGGATGCCAGCGTCTCTCTGATAGATGGCGTGGTTGGCATTTAAATAGGCGTTTGGAGCAGATCATAACAACTCTATAGTGGCGCGCGTGAGTTGTCAGGGTTGTCATTTCGGACAAGTTTTTGAAAAAGGCTTCCAACTTGTAAGAAATCTACATACGAAGTATCATTGTTGTACACTATACAAATTTTTGTTTGCTATGGTCATAACACAAAGCATTCTAAGGCTATATTGCACAACTTAATTTATAGCATAAGTAAGTTTAAATATTTATTAATAATTAGAGTCAATTATTATGTATGTCGTGTCCACCTATAATTGTGGGTACACGAACTATATATTTTATTTAAATGATATCTTGATTATGTCGAAATGTATTTTACGTTGGTGAACCTAATAAATAAATAAACTCTCTTTTCGTGGATGACGTAAGCAAAGACTAAGGGTTTCGAAATAAACAGCAATGTTTGAGAAAGGTTTAAACAAGCAATTTATTGCAAAATGTGATGAATGAAGTTTTTAAGTTGATGTATTCGATGTATCTCTACATTCGGTATCAGTTACGAGTGCCTCCACGTCAACGTGTTTTCCCTCCGTTTTTCCTGTAAATTAGTCTGTTTGGCGCAAAAACCTTGAATAAACCTGTCGCCTACATGCGCTATAAAGGTCAACACGATCAGGAAAATTAAAAAAGAAAACCGATTTTTGTATCTCAAATATCGTTTTAACTAAAAATCTGTTAATTGACGATCCGCATGGCGGAGCGGTCGCCATACCGGTCTGTCACGTAGTTGGTTCCGGGTTCGGTCCCCGGCCAGACAGATATCTGCATGATGAGTTTAGATTTCTGTTCTGGGTCTGGGTGTTTTTTGTATTCGTCTTTGTGTGTATCCATGGCACCCACAACACAGGAGAAAATCCTAGTGTGGGGCTATGAGTGTAGAAAGGTTTATTTATTTATTTAATTTCATTGACACGCAATAAAACAAGAACATAATATCATATCCGTTGAGAACACGAGTGATATTAATCAAGCAAGATGTTAACAAAGCGGAGTGGTTGTGCACAAGGGGGGGGGGTGCGATGGGTGCCGGTGGGAAGGTCAAAGCGGCAAGGCTGTTCGCGGCACGCCCGTGCAGGTACGACCCGGTTGCGATACGAGTATTTGTTAGGAAATGGGGGTTGATTGTTGTATTTGGATAATTGAATGCAACGATTCGCAATCGTTCTTCGTACAAGGTGGTCATTAATAGAGAATAATATTAGTAGTTGAAATCCGCACCTTTAAAGGTGGTAGAACCTCGTTGCGGTGCGACTCAGGCGGCAACACCGCCACACCTTTTTCTGCCTTATAACAGCAGTGTTAAGTTATGCTGTGTTCTGATTTGAAGTATGTGCGGAAGACATACTTATTCAAGGCGTTCCAACTTAGTTAACTTAGGGGTAGCAACGCATCTGCGGCTGACCTCGGGTAGGACTGTGATCTTATCTGGGGTTGATTACAGATGTCCATGGGCTACAGTTGCTACTGACCATCAGATGAGCTGTATGCTCGTTTGCTACTTCAATAGCATGCTACTTCATTTTATTTATATCTGTATATTCAATAGATTTATGTTGATACACATGATCAATCACCAGCTTAATTATAATTTTCCCATACGAGTCACACAAGTAACCGCTTCCCTTTGTTCCAGGTATGTTGCATCACGTTTTGTGAGACGCAGTGAGTCACCCGGTGGAATGTGTGCGGTCATCGGGGCATGTGAACGCCCGGTCTACTTCCGATCTTTTTGTAAACGTTCTGATTTCACTATTGATATTAGTTTAAGAGGGTGCTTTACGATCGTTCGGGTCTACGCTTGAGTCATTCGACAATGTGCGGTTTTGAATTTTAGGGTTCCGTAAGTAAAGGGTGAGAACGGGACCTTATCTTAGCTGTATCGATAGCAATCATAGCCAGAGCTGTCTCTTCGGTTGTCACAACACAATGTCTTGAACCGTAATAGAACCCTTATAATTATAATTTATATATCGTGATTTGGCAACACATAATAAAAATAAAAAGTCAAAAATTTAGTATACGGACAACGATTAAAGCCATTCCACCTGTTTCATAACTTTTTTTTATCAGTTGAAGGTGACAGAACCCTTTGTGGTTCGATTCCAGCACCACCGCCTTACCTATATCTGCCTTCACAGCAGTGTTAAGCGGTGCTGTGATCTGCTTTACAAGGTGTGGAGACATAATTATTGAAGGCGTTTCAACTTAGTCCTCAGGGGAAGCAACGTATCTGTGATCAACCTGAGATAGGACTGCGATCTTAACAGGAGTTGATTACAGTTGTCTACGGGCGACAGTGGCCACTTACGACGAGGTGGGCTGCATGCTCATTTGAACTATACCATACAAAATAGAAGTGCTATACCATACAAAAAAATCAATACTCTGAATCTAAACATACATAGTTCGTGCAGCAAAGACGGTTAATGTAGTTGACCACATACGAAACACAAGATGTTTTACTATATTCTAACTTATATATTCGTTTTACCATGATCGATATTTTAATAGGATCTTGTGTGAGTGCACCGGCACACGTCTACGCTTGAGTCATTTGATAACGGATAGTATTCTGTTACATGTGTGCGATGTAACGTATTGAGTGTTATATGCGCGTGTTACAAATGAATTCTCGTTTGTTTTAACAGTTAAGGAAAAAGGAGAGAGGAAATGTACTCTTTTAATTTAGACGTAAATGATTTCTGTTCTTTGTGTGTATTTAAATACTCGTACGAATATATACATAGATAAGTTTGTCTCTAAACTTATCTGTAGGTACTTATCTATTTTTATTTTTATTTTTAAACGAATTGGTATATTGTAAGGACATACTTAGACACGATAGGATTTTTGGATCATACAGCAACAGCAGGGAATTTTTGATTTCGTATTGGGCTGATTTGCAACACTGGACCGCGACTGGATACGTTCCAATACTGCAATTTCCCATGATATAGTAAATAAGAAATAATGAAATAGATTATAAATATTATAGAAAATATATGTCTTGTAGACCAATTATGTTAGATCTGGTACTTATCTATTAGGTATTTAAAACTATACCCATGATAGTGCTGTGCTAAGAATTAGACTTTTATCTCAGTCTGATGCTGTTTCGATTACAAGGCATGCAAAATTACATTTACATTGATAAAAAAATGCACAATTACGTAGTCAATATCGATATATTGATGACTTCCAAAAATATATCGCAATCTCATCTCAAACACACGTCCCTGGGTAACATTCTCCAGATCCACCTCGGTGGCGGGCGCTCTCCGCGCTGGCGCGGCGCCAGGGACGAGCGCGATTACAACTGGGGAATTAAACAAAGCAAGATTAAGCTCAATAATGTCTTCATACTTCCGGCGACTTGTTCATTACCGAAGTTCTTTGTTACGTTCAGTATCGGATAAATTTTCAAAAGATTTCCTTTCTTGTTGTTAGGATTGGTGGATTGGACTTTTCGAATTATATCGAGTACTTGCGTACGCCAGCTTTTGTTAAAACTGTTTTTACCTTTGTATTCGTTTAAAGGATATATTAAGTCATTCAAGTCATACAGGCATCATAGAACTCCAACTCTCGTTTTTTTATTTGTTTTGTGGTCATGAATTCAAGTCCTGTGTAGCCAATCTTTATATATTTCCATGTCTATATTTCTTATGCCCTATTGTATATGGAAGGTGACGATGATGAGATGATTCCATATGGAGTAAAGTGGTGGGGAAAGAGTAATTCCCGACTCCTTCGAATCTAGCATCAGATTAAAAAATAATAGTACGTCAGTTCACTGCAATGTTGACATTTTTTTTATTGTTTGGAGTAGCAAACTAGCATGAAGTCCACCTAATGGTAAATGGCCGATGCCGCCCATGACATCTGTAACCAGCCCCAGATAAGATCAAAGTCCTACCTGAGGTTGTCCACAGATGCGTTGCTACCTCTGAGAACTAAGTTGCAACGCCTGAGATAAATATGCCTCCCTTACTCTCCCTTTAAACCAGAGCACAGCAGCGCTACACTGCTGTTATTAAACAAAAAAGTTATGCTTATCACAGATATTAAGATAGGTGTGCGTGGTTAACGTGTTAGAACTTAATATTTATGAATAAAACTTTCATTATTAAGTAATAAATAAACAGACGGTTGTATGAACAACGATGCCTAAGTATAAAATATTAGTAAGTAAAATGAAGGCAATATGTAATATTAGAGCTAAATGAATGCACCGTGGCTCGCGTCGGAAATTAGTCTCCGGTGGAGATGATGAGAGCAACTGCTGATGGCGTGGCCCCCCTCCCCCGACCCCACACCGCCCCGATTTTCACTTGTATCTTGTATGATAAAGTTATTGAACCGTTTTTATTTTAAACTAGCTGACCAGGCGAACGTTGTTATGCCGTTTGTAATTAAAAATTTGCCCATGAGTTAGTGAAGTTTTTACAATAACGCCATCTAGTTCACTAAGTTAGAACTATTCGCGTACGTAAGTAATTCGACGTAAAAAAAGGTTATTTCTGATTTCAAACTGTAATAACTTTTGATAGAGTGGAACGATTTTGATAAACTAAAGCCTATATGTTAAGTTAAGATTCGTACTATGAGTATATCTGCATTTCCATGAATTCAATCCCTTTGTTTGGGCGGTAAGTAATTTTAAACACACAGACAACGAGCGCGAGTTACATTCTTATTATATACACAGATTTATGCTTACTACATAAAAGTAACACTTTTTGTTAATAAGGTTTTGGCTTATACTTATTTTGGGTAGTGGGATGTGCCAAAAAAATGGACATACATACATACGTTCGAAAAATATCACCCTCCTTCTGAAGCAGTCAGTTAAAGACTATTTAAATAGGTACTAAAAAACGGTCAAAATACTAAGCGAAGTTCGGAGAAACTAGCGAAACCAACCAACACGTACAAATACACAAGAATTGCTCGTTTAAAGTGCTCATAAATGTCGCAGCGTCATAAAATAACTTTTAACTTGTAAGTAAACACTAATTGCCGTTTATCATATTTGAAATTGAAATTAAAACTCCCATTAACTGACGCGAACACATTAGAATAGAAACAAGCGTTCGTTATACGAGTGAAACTAAAACTTCTTGAATACGTTCCCACAAAGTTGGAGTGGCGCTAATTGCATACACCTCTTTAGACATACCGCGTGCATGGGCTTATATAAAGAGAGTTTAGGAGGTTGGCCCCTCCTTAGCATAGCCGGGAAAAAAATTATACCGCAGGACCGTATTTTGTTATTTTCTCGATAAATTACTTTCGGAAATACAATATTGTAATATCCACAAAAATATTTAAAAAAAATAATATTTTTATTGTAAGTGTATTGAAACTTACAATTAAAAAAACAGCTCAATCGGGTACGGACAAATGGGGTTTCATTAAACTTATAAAAGTCCGAGACATACATCGACTTTGGAAAAGACTTTTATAAAACGATATTTTATTTCAAAAATTACCTATTTTAAACATATAAAAAGGATTCTATGTTTCTTCTGGAACTTTGATAATTTCTAAGATATTCCATTTTAACTTTGATTACTAAGACGAACAAATTGAAATAAGTGTTTTCATCTTGTAGTCTTTTTAATAGGTATATGATCGTAAATAAAGTAGTTGTTTTCGAATCATCCATATATTTTATGTGACAAAAAGGAGCTAGTTTAAACCGCAGCTTGAACTGGGTAATTAGAACAATTATAATCAGCTTTACAGTCGATTGTCACCGAAGCGCTCGTGTGTTGTTTTCGCAGCAGTAAGACTCATTAGCGAGAAAACTGACTTTCAAACAGGTTCGCGACAGACGCGACGCCCTCCAATAAATCCTACGTGCACTTACCGTAAACACACGACATTGAACTGTGAGCGGTATCGCCGGGCGGTATTGATACGAGTTGCGGTATGAGTCATAGTACAAAATAGTTGCTAGCGGAGATAAGTTTTACGTCCCTTAAAAAGTATGTGTGAAGTGAAAAACGAGACATAATGCGATGTACGTCATAAGTTAGAACTTTTAACACAAGTAACATTTTAACTATGGAAATTGTTGCGTCTGCAAGCAAAATTTAAACTAAACTTGTTTATTACTTGTTTACCACTTATGGTATTATGATAACATTAGATAAACTCATGTTTATTGTGGACGTAAATCTAATAGATCTGACCATTTATCATCATCATGGTTAAATTGCTTTTGAGATGGGCTTCAATATGCGACGGAAATTAGTTGCGGTACAATGACCGTTACTACTTCCATCAAAATGCTTAGCGTAAAACCTAGAGGTACAGCCGCCAACACCGTCCCGTATGTTTACACGCTCTAACTAGTTAACCAAATACAAATGATTCGTCGGTCCCGCCGCTGGCCGCGCCTCGCCACCTATTAGCGTTGCATACTCGTATGCACAATATACAAAGCTCGGGGCGAGGACCACCCGCTCATCACTGGAGAGTGATCGCTTTTGAATTGGCGTATAATGAACGGGATAGCGTAAAATATTTTAACGTATATTTTTTTGTTGAGTTTTGAGTGCTGTCATGACTATACTTATCAAAACTGACCAAAACGGATAGCATTACAATGGTGTTACTAGAATTCTTATCATTTTTAATTCCAGTTGAATTTGAACGAAATTATGGACGAAAATCTTTTGCCGTCGATTTTAGAGCTAGGGTGTGAATTAAACAGTACAATTATAAAAAAAAAAACATTAAATACCATCCTAAATGCTCTATATTTCAGAAATGTTGTACCCAATAAAGAAATAAATAAATATGCGAATATTATAACACCAAACGTCCTTCAAAATTACTTAATTAACGGCCTACCTCTAATCAGACAACAATGACTGAATACCATCTAAATATGACAGCATTTTTTCATGCTTCATTTTTCATGTCTTTCGTATTACATATTACTATTAAATATAAAACATCATAGCAGGTTAATTTTGTATCGTTATTGCGTAATACTCGAAACAAAATACATCTTTATTATAATACAGTTTCGCCTTAGAAGTTCACTGATACTGTGTAATCTAGCCTTATTATGAGCAGGCATTGATTCAAAGAGAAAAGGCCTTTCACATGTCAACTCGACTTTTACTATTATTTACTATCGCCTACTTGCGCGCTCGCTCGTGCCCGGAGGGTCACTAGATCTGGATTGCTTATAGTTGTATCATTTATGATGCAAATCAAGTGGCGAACGACTGTTCGGTCCGCTTGCGGTCAGTGGACACAGACGCCCGCGGAACGACGTGTTTAGATGCTTAATGGATTGTTATTTCTCTTGATGTCATATAAACATTTTTTTTGTATCTGTATATATTCTCGTACTGGAAATTGTTACGGTATATTTTTAAGGAATTCCTAAGTTTTTGATCGTGACACCATTGCTTGGCTGTTTTTTGAAAGGATGTACGGCACGCCACCAGGGTCTATGAAGGTAGGCAGACTATGTGCCATTTTTTTTTTGAGTTCCCATCGCAATAATTAATTTGGTACATATATCAAATTATTACTTGTGTTCGTACGTTTCCTAATTTTTTATACATTCTTAAGTATAAAGAAACAATGGTCGAGTCAGAGATGCACAGCGTCTTTGTCAATTGTCCAGATTTACAACACAAAAATGGCGGTTCTAAAGATGAAATTTGGCATGGTTCGCTCTTGCTAGTGATAAATCGATCTTGATAAACCTCAACGCTAAGCTTGTTTTATTATATTGTCATGTTGTTATATATTATAGTTATGTACAAGCGAATTAAATTGCAGTGTGGATCTGTAATTTAAAATTAAATTATCTGCGAGGCGGAGCGGTCGCCATACTGGTCTAACGCCCAATGGGGTCCGGGTTAGATCCCCGGCCAGACAGAAATTTGAATGATGAATCTCGATTTGGTTTTGGTTTGGTTTGGGTTTATGTGTAATCGTCTTTGAGTGTTTCCATAGCTCCCACGAAACACGTGAAAATCCAAGTGTGGGTATAAAGCGTTATTTTTTATATTAATATCAAAGTTTACTAGCATTATTTTACAAGTTTATAAGCATTATTCTTAAAATACAGAAATATTATGAAATATTTTAAAATACATCGTATTATATTATTGTTCCTACATTTTCTTAAGTACATACGCGACAAAAGTTCGAGTAATTGGCTAGTGTACCTAATTCTAAACACACATAGGAGAGATGCGTACTTACGCACCTTGTTCCAGTGAATATCGTTGTGCGGACATTGTTCCTGACACATTCTGGACATGACACGGAGACACGTGCATTGTTCCGCACCGTTTGCTATTTATCGACACATGGCCAGAGCTGTGTGTCGGTTCATAATTGTTTGTGTGGAGTGTTTGCTTTATTTCGATTATCATTTGTGATACGAAATTAAACTGGAATTCAAGGATAGCGAGCTTTGTAGGAATCTACTCACGTATGTATGTACCTACCTACATTAAAATTAAGTGATTCAAATATTGACTGTTCTTGCAGCTTAAAAAATATCTTTTTGAAATTAAATTTGTGACTATATTTTTCAGAAAACGAAATGAGAACTGGTGAACGATTTTTAATTACTTATATGGAAATGACATATTATAGGCTAAGGGTCCCAGTTTTCGTAAATCATTAAAAAAACATACCTACCTATAGATGAACATTGAACCTCCTAATTTTCGAAGTGGGTAAAAAAAAAAGGTCATGACCCTCAAATTAAACAATTATTTCGTGCCCCACATCGAAGTATGTACATCGAAGCAGCCGGCTTGACTCTACTTATACAGTGAAAGTCTCGCATTCTACGCGCACTTGTATAGATTACGCGGAAATTAGGTAGGTTACCGACGGAACTAGCTTTTGACGCTTTCAATATGTGCATGGACGTTTATGGATTAAATAATGGCTACAAGGGCGAAGACAACTAATAGTACATAATCGATACTTATATCGATTATATCTCATGACGATCAAAATAAATCATAAGAAGAGAAAATGCCTTTGTGATTATCTGACGACCAAAATAAATCACTAAAAGCTAAGCGCATATGAGGCACATTCCTATTGAAATATCCCTTTCTTTAAATTATATATTATATTGCATAGAGTGTACTCGACATTCTATGTAAATTAAGAAATTATTGTTTAACCAAATAAGCTTCGTATAGCTAGTAAACATAAGGTACTTTCAACGCATAAGTATGTCAGCTCTACGCTATACAAATTTAAAATCCTGTACGATGATTTGTGAAGCATGGTAATTGACACGCTTGCCGCTTATTCAAATCCTACTGTATGACAAATTAAGATTAATAATATTTGTAATCGTAGCTAAACATACATATATTAAATGTTATACAATAAGCTTATGTTGCATTTGATAAAGTGTGTTGCTTTATTTTGTATTTAAATGCGCAGAAACACGCCTTCTATGTAAGCAGCCTACACTGTCCGTTGTTCCCACGCCGGAACGTAAGATATGTCCCGCGATTGAACGTAAATCTCTCCGCGCATACTTCAGTAGTTTTGTGTTCACATCTTTAATCTGTTCAATAGCGAGTTCCGAGAAAGAAATAATTAAATTGGGCTTGTTGAGATTCAAGGTGAATTCTTGTTCAAAGGATTTATTTTCAAGTTGTAATCAACGATTACCTGATATAAATCAACAACTTTCCGTCCATTGCTGAAAGCGTTCATAGTATATCTAGTTTCTTTGATGGATGTTTGCAAAAGTATTCATCTTTCACGTGAAAAAAATGGCGTCAGTTAGTATTTCTTCTAAATAAAAGTTTTTACTTAGGTAGTTCTTGATAAATTTCTTATTAATAGGTTGTCTTCCTAGTAAAACAACGTATCTTACGCTTGAACTTATTATTATAATCACATAAACGTTGCTATAATAGTAGGTAGCTTGATTGCTCGAGTCTCAATTTCTCTGATTGCGCGATCAAATATATATGTAATTAGGTGCATAATAATCTTGAGTACATGTATTCAAGACCACCTCTTGATTATCTAGAATTTATTATCTCTCATTAATTTCCTATCTCCCATACTACGTAATTGAGTCTGCTTGTAGGTAGCCTATATATAGAATTTTGAGTTGGTACCACCCTTGATAAAACATTAATAGCTTAAGTGAAATTAAAATAATATGTAGTGCAGCAGAGACAGATTGATTTAATACGTCAGAAAACATACATACATACATTTTTACGTTCACACCAATTTTCTTCACTCGAAACGGCATTTTCCATACACATTTGGTTCATTACTAGGTCTTGTTATCTAATTTGCCATTGTAGTACCTATTCGTCTCGTTTTATAGCATTTTATACGTATATCTTATTTTGCCACTGACTATGTACTCCGCCACCCGTGCCGATGACATCACGGTCAACAAGATCTTAGCATTTTTTTAAATACAATTCGGAAGTAGCAAACGAGTATGCAGTCCTCTTATCAACTCTGATAAGACAAGAGTCTTACCTGAGGTTGGCCCCAAATGCGTTGCTACCCCAAGAGGATTACATAAGTGAGAACGCCTTAGATAAATATTTCTCCCTTACCGGATATGTCTCCCTTACCACTTCTGTACCTCTATGTATATATAATAAGAATGTAACTCCCAGTCGCTCTCTGTGTGTTCAAAATTAGTTAGCTTCAAAACTACTACTCAGTGAAATTCAGATATATTATCTTTACATAACCTATATATGTAAGGCTATATATTATTAAAATTTATCCATTCTATCAATAGTTATTACAATTTAAAATGAGAAGTAACTTTTCTTACGACGAATAACGTACGTGAACATAATAGTTCTACCGTAGTGGACTAGATGACGTTATTGTAGGTACAAACGTAGCTGTACAAGACTCACAGGCAAGCTTCTAATGCCAAATGGCAGAACAACGTTCGCCTGGTCAGCTAATTGTTAATATTTTGGCAATTTAGCGATTCTGATGCACCTATACGCTACGTCAACTGACGGTCCATTAATAAAATTGACAGACCAACCTCAATTAACAATCGAGGGTCGCGTAACGAGTACGTAACGGTGTGGACGTCAGATCCGCCGTACGTTGTCCGGTTATAACGTACGCTGTTATTGTTTTATACAGATGCGTTCCGTTATTGGTACACGTGCAACGTGACGTCACGTGTCATAGCCAGACACGGCACGTGCCTCGTAAACGGAACGTTTTATCATAGTAAAATATCTTATTTTATTATGGTTGTACATATCTAGTACAAGGATACACCAAGATTAAATTAATCGTTGTTCAAAATTTATTTTAAAGCAATTTAAATTGCAAATTAGTTTAGTACACGCAGCCAAACTAATCTTATATGTATCTAGATATCAGATCACTTAAACTAATCTTATATGTATCTAGATATCAGATCACTTTTTATCTAAAATCCAAACCCAATTTAAATGTAGGTACTTTTATAGGAACTTCTTAATAACCATTCACAAGGTATTCTTGCACGAGCCCATTATGACGTTTGCAACGGAACAGGATGTGACGCGTGATGCAATGCTTGTATTGTCATTCGGTTCGAAGAGGTTCGTTCCGTTATATTGCTTGGATGTGATTATGGAATTTATGTGGAGCTGCAAGTGGGTGAAGTTGGGTAAAGTGTAGCTTTGACTCTTTAAGAGGAGATTTATGTTTAGCCATAAGATGATGTGTGTAAACAGGTACTAGTGAAGATAGTTATTGATAGATACCTATTTACTTTCTAAAGAAATAAAAGACGAATTCTCAGGAACAATATTTTGAATATAACTTTATTTACGAATGAGGTCTAAATTACGTCCAAAGCAAAGCAGTAACTGATAAGTTTTGTTGTTCTACCATATTTAACGCTTGTAAAAGTTAAAATTATGTGTTATTAAGTCATTATTCAACAAATAGTTAACGTTTACAACATTCGTGATTTTCTCCTTGACGCCGATTAACTAAGGTAATAGAAAATATTTGGATCATTATTAAGTCATTTAAATTATAAATCAGCATATAATAATGTTCTCATTTTTAACATTCGTGAATAACATGGCGCCTAGTCAGTAATACAATTGTAAGTTATACCTTTTTTTTTTGTCGAGGGGTATACCTTCAAAAGGTACTCGTCGCCGTGGGAGCGACGCAGAGTTATGTGGGATTTTTACCCACTAAAAACCCCCCGGTGGCCGTCCTTGGCGCTACAAAGAGGACCCCGGGATCTACGGAGGAACGCAACCGGAGTCCTCTTAGCGCGTTGCCCCATCGGGCTCCACACGGGCGAGCATTGTGCTCGTCGCACCTTCCAGGCTACGACGGTATGCGACCACACAACCGCCGTCCTTCCCGAGGTCTCTGGATGGACGGTTCGAGCTCCCACTCTCGCCGTCCGCAACCCCGGAAGCCCCCTTTTAGTCGCCTCTTATGACAGGCAGGGGATACCGTAGCCCAATTCTGGTCCCGTTACTACAGGGACGATGCCTTATGCCCTAAGTTTTATTAATAAATTCTTAAAGGTATGTAAAAATTAATCTACTAGCTGACCAGGCGAACCTTGTTCTGCCATTTGTACTTAGAAGTTTGCCCGTGAGCCAGTCATGTTTTTACAATAACGCCATCTAGTCCACTAAGGTAGAACCATTAGCGGACGTACGATATTCGACGTAATAAACGTTACTTCTGATTTTAAATTGTAATAACTTTTGATAGAGTGGATTGATTTCGATGAAATAAAGTCTAAATGTTAAGTTAAGATTCAATGAATATATCTGCATTCCTATGAATTCAATCCCGTTGTTTTGGCAACAAGCAATTTTAAACACACAGACAGCAGCCGCGAGTTACATTCTTATTATATATACAGATGAATCTGAGAATTCTAAACCTTTTTCGCTCTCAAATGAGACCTGTGTCCAGCAGTAGGAACATAATAACGCTTTCTACATTCATAGTTCCAAACGTACTTGTATTTTCCGTGCATTGTGGGTACGATAGATATATAAATACGACACAAACACCCAGACCATGAACAGAAACCTAAATTCACTATTCAGATAAACATAATATAATAAGTACGGACTTGTAAAAAAAATATAACTTAAACCAGGATGGTTTGTATAAATTATTCAGAATTACAGATAATTCTTATTACCATTAATTAAAACAGTTTTAATGAGTTATTTTTTAAATATCTCGGAGAAATTTATTGAAACATTTTCTTGGATTATAGCGGCTTGATATTATCAGAAAGACCGTTACGAGATATATTATGATTAGGAAGAATAATTTTACCTACAATAAACCTAAATACTATCATTTATTTGATTATACGCTTGCTTGGATCCTATTGACAGGTGGTAGAACTCTGTGTGGTGTGATTTCGACAGCACTACAGCCAAACCTAGTTCTACCTTATGTGATGTCCATAAGCGACAATGGCCACATACCATCACGTGGGCCATCTCGGTTGCTACTTCTAAACAACAAAAAAATAAGCGCTATATTCTCAATTTCTAGAATGTTGCCTGTAAGCCTTTTTGTGGTGATTGCGAATACGGGAATCTCTCAACTCAAAGAGGCCTCGACCAAATATTTTAAAAGTTTAAAAAGTCAAAATATCATATATATCTGAATGTTCGTTTGCTTTATGTATTTTATAAAGAATGTGAGTTTATAGTTTAGATAATTAAGATATTCTTGACAGAACTTGTTTTTTATTTATATAGGTAATAAGAGTCAAATACTCGTCTGATTATGGAAAAACACATTTATATAGGTACTGATAAATTATTATTCATTTAAATAATCAAATTTCTTTACATTATTCTAGCAAACTCTAGTAAACCAGCGTGCACCTCTTTAACAGCTATCAGAATCTGCGCTGGTTCCAGGAAATATCCTCCTATGCCGTCACCCCTGGTCTCCAGGATGTAGGAGTGAATCACCCCCTGGTCGTACATCCAGTCCACGGCCATTCCTGCGCCGTTTTCTCGTCCTGCCCTGTTGATGCTCCCGGTCTTGTAGGCGTGCTTGTCTACTACATACATGGCCTGCAAATGGCATTTATTATAGTTTGGAGTAGCCAACGAGCATGCACTTGATGGTAAGCATCTACTACCCATGGTCATCTGTAGTCCACCCCAGACAACATCGAAGTACTACCTAAGGTTGACCATATATGCGTTTTTAACCCTGAGGATTAAGTTGGAATGCCACAGATAAGTATGAGTCCCATCAGGCCTGAACACAGCAGCGCTAAACTCTACTGGTATTAGGCAGAATTAGGCGAGGAGGTGGTGCCAACGTAGTCGAACCACATTGAGTTCTATCTTTAAATGCATGTTTTTATTGGACCATTATCATCGTTGTCATGGTCAATGCATGATAATAAGAATAGACTACGCTGTAGACTACGCTACAAAGTGCGGTTTCGTAGATTTGTTTTTTTGTATAATTAAACTTAACCCTCGTTTGACATTGTATGTAGCAGATTTATTATATACTGTAAGTCTTGGAGTTAGGGCGAACTTAACGATTATGGGCCTTCTCTACCAATAGTGGCAAGTTACGGTAGGTATTCAAACAAAAAAACAATAATAATATATAAAACAGATATAAAAATCCGTCTCCTTCAAAACAATGTGTAATAATCTTCATACTAAAAATTACCATGAAAAGTCCAATTAGACAAAAATTCAATATTACTACAAGGTGGTTACTCCCGCAGACATACTTTGATACATTTACGAGCTTAGCAACCGTGTTAATTAGGTATTCTCACTCATGTACACGCATTGTGGTCGTAGAATCCAAACGTACCTATCTCGTTACGTGATACTTACTCGTAAATCTTGTAGTGCTTAACATAAATCCTTTACTAAACGTAGATTAAAGCTAATCTTCCTTAGTGAAATATGTATTCTAGACGCAGGTCCTTATATATAACTAGTTTTTAGCCGCGGCTTCGCTCGCGCTGATATGACAGTAAGAGTATAATAAGATATTGTATGCTTCAGGTACAATACAAATGCAAATAATTCATATTCTCAAGAGGCTGTAGGTATAAAAGTGGGTCGGTTGTAGGTATAAAAGTAAATTTTCTATCCCTCGGGAGTAGTATATTGTTTCGGGATGAAAGGTACTCTATGTCGTTTTCAGGACCTCTAGCAATGTGTGTGCAAAATTTCCTAATGAACAAACAAACAAACTCACATTCGCATTTATAATAATCAGCATTAGAAGGTATAGACTTAACTTGTGTGTGTATGTATATGTAAGTTTATAGGGACAGCTATCGCTTTTAAAGAGAGGAATCCATGAGTGATGGTCATCAAAAATACTATTGGGGCGAAATAATATAGGGTGTTTTTTTTAATCTACTTGTTTGATTCCCGGTTAAAGAAAGAGATTTAAAAATAAATCTAATGCAGTTCAAGTTTTTATCAAAATCTACCTCGTAACTCTGTTCAACATTTTTCGATAATCTTTATAGTTTCGGATTAGGCCCACCTCGCACACTAAGAAGATCACCCTGTATATTTAGTCTTATCAACAAAGTAATAGATAAAACTTACTGACGCCACTGCGTTACTGATTCTGATATGTTCCTTGATATCCTTCGAAGGCGTTGGTCTCGAAGCCCAAGGAAATAAAATAATTTTTCCAAACGAACGCACAGATATGTAGGCTAGGAAATGTCGCTGCGACGCCAAATCCTGGAACAAGGGTATCATTTGTATGTAAAGGTGCACTTTCCAAAACACGGAATTGCATTTTATTTGTATGCACGCTGCTTTTTATTTTCTCTCGACCCAGCAAGTCTGAAAACGGGTATATACTTATATATTAACGCTAGTGGATTGATGTTTTATTGACGTGGTTTTTTCAGATATCTCTGTTTGATTTTTCTGCTACATAATAGCAGTGTTAAGCGCTGCTTTTAAAGTATGAAAAGTACGGTATGGACAGACATAGCGTGGACGTTAGAATTTAATCCTCAGGGGTATTAACTAAGGGTGTTATGGGTACGAAAGGCATATGGATACGGATATGTAAAAAAAAATACCGGTTTCGGAAATTGTTACGGTTATGAAATTAATTCGAACTATCCGATAGTTTTGGTGACGGATGGATGATTTTTAAGAAATAGTGAAAGGAAAAAAAGTACAACGAACGAATGATTTTAATTGTTTGTAATTAAGAAACTAACACGTTTACTGTGTCGAAACCGGCTAAAACCGTACTAGTTTTTGAGTTACAATTGAATGCAGTTCATTAATATTTGACGTATTAAAAATAGGTGAGAAATGTAAGAAATCGCCAGAATTATTTAACCAAAGCCCACCTTAAAATATATACTTAGACAAGAACACATCCATTCCATTCGAGTTAATCCTGTACGGTGTCTTGTTTCAACTTGAGAAATTTCCAAAGCAATAAACAATACGATGTAGACATAAAGTGTGCTTCAGCATAAGAGGATGATATTAGATAAGCAATAAAAACAAAGTATTTTGTAGTATTGTAGGAAGTAAACACAAAGGTATTTTGAAATAGATAATGCATAGATAGATTGCTATTTTTACGCGACTGCGTCAGAAGAAGGGTAATGTTTTTCGATCGTATGTATGTTTAAATAATCAATAAAAACAAAATTTTCTACACTCATAGCCCCATAGCAGGAATTTCTCCTGTGTCGTGGGTGCCATGGAATATACAAAGACGAATGCACAAATACCCAGACCCAGAACAGAAATCTGAATTCTTCATTCAGACATCTGTCTGGCCGGGGATCGAACCCGGAACCCACTGCGCGTCACACCGGTATGGTGACGGCTCCGCAACGCTCGTTGTCAAATAATTATTTTTAAGTCGCCATGGCTGTTTCTGCCTAATCTGCCTGCCTTGAAGGGCATGGTAAGGGAGCCCACAATAAATATGACATATAACAGAGTCTCCGTTGTATTTCAACAAAAAACAAAAAATGATTTTTTTTTCTAGCTTCTCAGAGGGTGGGAGATTAATCCCCTCTTATGTAAGCCAACCATGTTTAAAATTACGTACCTTTATAACCGTAGACTCAGCTTCAGAAAATGGATATATACCGCAGTAGTTCTGGCTGCAAATGCTATAAGAGCCTCCTCGCTGGCACCAAGTAAAGCTGGAGTTAAGATGAAAACAAATTGAAGTTTGAGGTTGGTAGGGCTCTTTGTGGTCAGACTCTGGACGTACTACCGTCACGCCCATTTCTGCATAGCACGAGTGTTAAGCCCTGGTGTATTCAGGTTTGAGGGTGGCAAGGGAGACATACTTATCGAGGCGTTCCGATCTCCTCAGTAGTAGCAACGCATCTAGGACCGATATCAGGTAGTACTTTAATCTCAGCAGGGGTTGATCACAGATGTCCATAAACGGCAGTGACCGCTCACCAGGTGGTCTGCTTGAGTTTAAAACAATTTGGTTTGTAGGTACTCGGGCACAACTTTACATGTTACAAATGTGAGAGACAATAGAAAATGAATTCGGAAATCGTTTTCCACGCATCCAATCCATAGGGACATTATAATAGTAGAGTAGAGGAGCTAGCCTAAAATGTATCCGTCGATAAGAAAGAGACGGCAAATGAGGATACCTTTTTACGGAACACAACCGGAGTCCTCCGAGCGCGCATCCCGACGGACTCTGCCCCGGTAAGCATTGGAGCTCACCACACCGTCTGGTGTTTACGACGGTATGCGACTACACATATTACTGCGGTTCTTCCCGGGATAGCTGGATGGACGGTTAGAGCTCCCACTCCTGCCGCCCACAACCCCAGAAGCCCCATTTTAGTCGCCTCTTACGACAGGCACGGGATGCCATAGCCCTATTCTAGTCCCGGGACTACAGGGACAAACACTTATTTCAGCCTATTAACACTGTTGTTAAACGCTGGTTTAAAGAGTGGTTAGGAAGTACTTTTCCAACGCGTTTCAACTTAGTCCTCAGTAGTAGCAACGCATCGATGGCCAACCAAATTAAATTAGGAATATCTATAAGCGGCAGTAGCCAGTTACCTTCATGTGTACTGGATGCTCGCTTGCTACCTCCAAATTATATATAAAAAATATGAAAATACCTGGTATTTATGAGAAAGTCACCTCCTTGCCAATTTTCATCTGTAAATAATCGTATCCATAATTTTCCTTGAGAACTCGATACAGTGGTGTGTCTAGAAACTGGATGGACTCAAATAGTAGGTATCATTTAAATTTTGGAAAGAAAATGAGACCCTTCTATTTTTGATCCTCAAATTTCGCCACTCCCTTGTCACCCGACAAAGCATGCAAAGCAACTGACGGCAATTACATCGCTATAACACAATCAATGGCTTTCTCGTTTTCATTTTCAAACAACACTTCTATAATTTAGTGTACTCAATCCCGTCAATGTCCCACCAGCACACAAATGCTTTTTGACGGCAATTACGACGCCGTCGACGGCGTGTCGTGTTCTCACGAGAGAGAAACCGACCGCAAACTGCGTAGGCTATCGGTTGAATGTGAGATTTGTTCAATTTCTGAAGAGCTAAAATATGGTCTTCGGAATTTTTAAGTGTTTTTTTATTTATCACTCTTAACGCACCGTAAACTATAAGTAGGAATTGCGATGTTGATTAAAATTAACCTATCAATTCCGATTGTTTGTATACGTTTGCGTACACTTAAATATTATAATGTAAGTATATTAAAAGCAGGAGATGTCAATATGGTAGATTAAAGGTAGTAGGTAGAACTCATCGTAGTACGACTTCGGTGACACCACCGCTACACTTGCCTAATAATAGTGGTGTTAATCGCTACCGTGTATTAGTTTGAAGAGTTTATTTAAGGAGACATACATATATACTTTTAGAGGCATTCCAATAGAGTCCTCGGGAGTAGCAACGAATTTGCGGCTAACTTCAGATCATACACTGATCTGATCTGGGGTTGATCTTATTGAAGAAAATGGTGACGACTAGAATCCGCCATAGGTAACCTATTTCTACAAAAAGCTTATACCGTTGAATATTCCCAGTTTCAGTTTTATTTTCATACAAATTCTAGTTCAAATTCTATTACGATGTTCTTGCAGTTCCATTTTTCGCAAATAGCTACAATACTAATTTGCAAATTGAATCGCCGACCCGAGTATCAGTGGTTATGCTCGGGTCGGTATGCGGTTGAGTTATTACAGCTATAAGAATATTAAACTACAAGTAGGAAAAACTTGAAATGAAAAAATATGTACCTATCGCATTTGTAGCAAAAAGTTTGAAGCTGTTAAAACTCAACACTTATATAATTACATAGTACAATTATGGTACCCGAAGGTATAAAAAATAACAAAATGACCATATTTCTTTTAAAGGCCATCACTACTGTTTCATTGTCATTCCAGTCAAAACATGACAACAAACTTATCTTTGTTCAAAACAATTACATGTCATTAAAATAAACTTCTTAGGGAGTTGACAAAAAAGATCACTGTCCCAATGGCCACCGTCCCTAACGTTATCTATTACAAATCGATTGTCCTTTTGTCCAAAATGTACAAAAAAGGCCGGTCCGTTTGTAAGGCTTAATGCCTTAACAAAATAGACATCAGTACAATACCGCCAACAGCGCACAAAAATTTACTCGACAGGATTATTCTACTGGAATTTTCTTCAATATTCCTCTAAGCGAATACTTACTCTGTGTCCGTAATAGGGTAAATGCCGCTGTTAGTAGTTAGTAGCGACCGCAAATTTGTCAGACCACCTTGCAGCGAAATGAAATTTATGGTCCCAAAGCCAGGAAGAGGACGTAAGCCGTGCCGTTGCATAATCTCCACAATTTATGGTTACTTTTGTTGACTCTGCTATGCTTTGTCCTTTTTGTGTTATTTCATTAACTTCGACAGTTATGAGACGTAAATTACAAATGTGTAGTAAATTAAATGAATTTTCTGTGACAAAACCAATCAAATAATCGCACCTTTTACTTTAATCATATTATAGTTCCTAACTTTAAATAACCTGAAACTTTATATGTAGAAAGAATCCATTAGTAACTGCCACTTGAACAAAATTGATAATTATCGGAAATAATATAATTCGATCAATGAAATCGATTTCACAAGAACATCGAGCCTATCTCCAAAATCGATCACGCCCATGAAAATCTGACCGATTTGTATTCAGAATCTGCACGTGAGGCAAAGGTCGGTCCTTGTATTAGAGAGAGGAAATCCGGAGCTCATTGTTACTAACTCTTGTGCACTTTACCTGACCGACAGATAAAGGTCCATAGAGTAGAATAGGACCGTGTTGTCGGGTATATTTTTTCCTTAATTATATGGTGTCAGCTTCTTACAGTACAAAAAACGGTCTAAGAAAAAACAAATTTGAATTTGGAATGCAAATAAGATGCAACGGTCGCTTCATAGCCAGTTTTTGCGAACCAAAAAAATCAAGTTTAATTTTCTCACGTTAGCGTTTTTTTATGAAAATTTCTAACGAGGGTTTAATTTGAAGAACTCTTTGGGGTTTGATTTCTGGGCTTTTTTCATTGTTTTTTCTCTTACTCCTTTGTTTGCGAAAACAAAGTCTCGTAACACGGTTGTCGCAAAAAATAATTACATTGTTGATTTATGCACATTTAGATGTAATTTTTTTTTTGTTTCTTGAGTATTGAATTTAGTTTATAGTTTTCTCTGGTGAACGATATAGTATATATTTTAAATTTTGGGAAATTATCTCGGATAAACAACTTATTTTAAAAAATCTCCTATTACAACCGAATTATTTAAAATATTTAAAGATCACAAACAAACACAAACATGAAATAATATTGTGTACAATATTTTTCTTAGAAGTTTTTCTTACTAGTTTTTTTGCCATTTCAGTTAAACTAGCTAGGTACAAAATACTATTATGAATAATTTATTGAATTAATTTAATAATACCTTTGCAAAAATCTCACACTATCGTTTTGTTTCTTTTAACAATTATTGACATAACGGAAATCAATAATAAAGTAACGGAAACCTGTGCATGCATTTCATGCGATTTTTTACGAGCGCTATCACAAACAAAGAACGACCGCATCATCTTTTGTAGCCAAAGAAATAAATTAAACTATCCTTAGGGGAGATTTTTACCGTTAATTCTAATCTACATGAAAAAAACGTTTAAAAAATGCCCGCGGATGTCTGTGGGAACATCTCAAAAAACTGAGGGCAGGAAGCGTTACGGTAAGTGTAAATATCTCAGTTGACACAGAGTTTATGAACGGATATTTATTTGAAAGATTTATATCACACCGCCCAGCGCTGTAATTATTCGACTGGGTTTCTTTTATGTGCAATAAATACCTAATAAAATAATATTGTCTAGATAGTCAAAAGACTGAAATAATATTATTAATCATTAAAACGTGGAATTTCTATGATAATAAAAAAGATATGTTACAAGATGAAATAATACAATTATAAATTTTAGATTATCTTTAGTCGAATCAAAGGCACTCTTTTTACTAATAGTGATACTATTGATTAAATAGCCATGGTAGCTACATTTCTTGAAGCTATCAAATTAAGGTAAAATCAACCTATTACATCAAAACCTCCATGACCACATCTTCCGGTCGTTATTCGCTTCCGCCTTCACACAAAACTTTATAAACCTCTATCTG
>DWNY01000012.1:0-29946 GCA_018250635.1 Telegonus apastus | reverse complement strand
CATCGGTTGTATGGAGTTGGAAATGTAAATGGTATATATCTCTGCTGTACTTAGTTTAATCGTGTCACACGCATGTTATGCAACTGATTCGTTTTATTTATAACGCACATTTAACCTTATATGTACACATGGGTTAAATAATCGTAGAGTCACTACTTTAAAGGTTTCAACAACTGTCTATGTATGTGTAATTTATTATAACTGTTTGCGTTTTACATAATGTTGTTGGATATATTTATTGTAAGAAACAACATCGAAACAAGTACCGCGATTGATATAGATTATACAAATAAGATGCGTTGTGGTATCTGATGTTATGTTGCGATGAACTCATACATTCAATTAGATATCGCATTTCTTCAATTTGCCAGCTAATAATCCGAAGCCCACACTGGCTCACTTTGTTTACGCCCACATATTCTCTAAACACAATCCTCATAGAATTTTACAACCAAAGCATAACGGCACTCTTCACAAGATATGTAGGTATCGAACAGTTTTTTTTGTTATTAAAGACCGGAGTAAGATCGTAAATGTCATTGTCGTACAGCATCATGGCTTGATATATATCGGCTCGACGGCATCTTTTACAAAATTTGCTTGCGACAGTACGGCAGAAACGCTTTATGATCGGGCGTTTTCGCTTTAGCCAAGTGCTTTAAAATCTGTTTGTCAACGCGTTGGCAAGAAGCCTTCGTCGCTTGTATTGGGCGCCTGCGTGGCGTAAGCACTTTCTGAGCGTCGTTCTCTGTATCTTAGGTTGCTTTTGAAATGTGCGCGCTATGATTCTGATTGCAACGTTCTGATTGTGCGTGAGTTTTATGTTTTCCTTATTTTATATAGCGGTTTATATGGAACACCCACTTAAACTATTATCGTAAATTATGTAAATTGGGAAGCACTACTAGGCTGAAACTTTAATTTGATTATTCTAGCCTCTAGCTTTTGATCGGTAATTGTAGGCTCATAATTATCATACGTGCTCCTTCACCAGATGAGGCAAGTTGGTGTAAAATATGACTAAAATAAATACGTACATACACCGTAGGGCATGAAACACGTGATTGCGCTAAGAAACATTCACGGGAGAAGACCTCTGATTAAAAGTTGTGTGTACACTTATAATTAAAAATAATTTACACACATTAACACATTTTAGTAAAACGGAAGTGAACTCCAACCGTTATCTTAATGTTTGAACAACGTGGTCGTTTCTTTATTTAGATGTAAGTTACACTTTTATTTTCCTCTACCTTATCGTCTTGGCAACAAGAGCGTGATAACTAATTCAGACGGAGTGTTCCGCGAATACAGCTTTGACATGAAGCCGGTAGCGACGACTGATCGACCTCGCTCCAAAACTAGATTTATCGCTTGTATTATTTGTGGCGTAGAAACAAACGCTAAGCTTTGAGCGCTCGTACGATATAATGGCCACCCTTGCTTCCATACACTGTAATTTATGACTTTACAGCGCAAATATCTATTTTCGCCGCGTTCGGTTACGAGACCGCTCTGTACGTACATGCGTTCGAGTTTTTTTTTTATTCGCTTCGTCTATGTGTACGTGATTTATTTGTGGCTAGTCGTAATAACAATGAACTATGTCGAGGCCAGCGTTCACTGGCGTTACCGAGCCAAAATTCATACCGCTTTTATTCTACACGAGCAAGATTCAAGAGTCATTTTGGGATGGCAAGTTTTTGAGGGCAATTCAGGAAGATTATTGCGTTTCAATATTGGCAACTGCTTTTGTTCTAACTGAAAGTTATTTTTTATGTACTTTTCCGGTGAACCGGCCCATTATATCGTTTGCCAATACTTTGAGGTGGTCCGGGTTTTTGAATTGTGGTGTTTATATTCTGGACGTCTACCAATTATTTTATTTGTATATTTGTCGAATATTTGCTGAATATCTTCTACAAACATGCCGCGATGAATGCGTGAAGGTGTTTATAGTACCTACACATACCAATATATCTTCCACTGCATTTGAACAAAGTATTTTTTCCGCATGTTATCTTATATCTTGGCTCAACATGTTTATGTCACGTTGTCATATTAAACGGACACTTCCTATTATTTCTAGTAATTATGTAAGTCGTTAAGCCGATGCTTTGTTTAATTTAAACGTACGAATGATTATGGTAATGTTTGTCTACGTATGTTTGCATATTTATTTGCGTTCGCGATCTTTTCCTGTTTTGTTGGTACTTAACTATTTATTTATCGTTTCAAAGTCTTAGTCATACAATATGTATTACTGTTTATAAGATTTTATTGTTGCTACCTACTGTATTTCAATCATTTTATTTTTTGGTGTTGTCAGGGTTGTCATCCATACGGCTCGATATTTTTTTTTTACTGAAAAAGCGCTCTTAGTCATGGGGATAAGCAACAGATGAATAGAAAATTTACTTTAGAATCGTTTCCCAAGTTCCTGAATTGTACTCAAGAAATTCATTGTGCAGTTTGAATACATACTACCAAAATACGAAAATTTGAGTATACTTAAATCTGATTCCACCAAATGTTGTCTTATTTTTTTACATTTGCCATCAATTTAGGTAATGGCTACCCTAGATCCGCTGTAAAATATTAATAATTCATATAATTTACTAAATATTATGCTCAAATCAATAAGATGTTAAATATTTCATACAAGTCGGAATTCTTATCGGCAGGAACTCTTCAATTATAAGTACATTTACCACAAACAGTGTTTATATAGGTATCAAAGAGTTATGAGTCTATCAAAACTTATTATCAAAGTATTTCAATATATCTCTAATGTCACACTTACTCGTATGTCTCATTTATAGCAGCAGTGACGCAGCAACTATTGGATTCAAAATTAAAGAGTAAAAGGTTTTGTTTATTTCTAGTCGTGTTTATTTACAGAACTTCTTCTTGAACGTCTGTAGGTACCTACTGTCACCGATTCGTGTTATGTGCTTGGAAAAGAAGCGGCTGATTCCAAGTAAAATCTTTATTTAGTACCTTGAATTTTTTACCGAAGTCCCTGAGCAGATTATTTAATATCAGGCGGACTTCATTATGCTTCCTTAGTAGGTATCTACTATTGTATCATTAAAAATAAGTCGCTTCGACATCATCAATCCAATTTGCAAACACGCATTTGCGCACGCAACGTCCATAAACCGTTTAAGGGGCGTGAAAGCCTCGCAAAGTTTTACCCATTAACAGAACATTCGCAGGTAATATCTTCCAGAGTGACTGCGAGGAGTGAGTAGCCATCGACTGGTATCGCGTGACTCCACAGCGCTGTCTCTGTGGTGCTGGCACGGAGATATCGCCACTTGGTAACTCACGATCGTGCCGTGTGGGGTGCACTCTCGGAATCTTCATTAATAGAAATAACTTCAATCACGTTATAGCCCATGTTGTGTTAGGTCATCTATGCACGTTATTAACACATTAAATTAAACAGCGGAGTATGTTTAAGGTCTAATCGAAACGCGTAAATACCTACTGGTACTGAACCCTTGTACCTACTGTAATGGACAAAACTTATTTAAATTACCTTAATTTGCAGCAATAAGAGGTTAGTCTACTCTGTTGGTACATATTGAAAGAATATTCTATTGAATCATCCAAGTGGATTAACATAATTGCAATCATTTTAAGAAAAAGAGTAGATATCTCTTCGAATACAAAAATATATAACTTTTATCATACTTTCTATGGAAGTAAAAACTGCCTACAATATGTATTTAGGTACATTGCATTCTTACGTTCAGTAAACATTACATTTTATCGTATATTATGACAAAAGATTAATGTTGATAAGGTGCAAAATCGTTTGAAGAACTCGAACAAATAAACGTTGGTTGAAGTCATGAACCTCATTTGTGTTGTTGTTATCTTAATTATATTAGTTGTTAGTTGTGCGTAGAATAAATAAGCGTGGATTTCGTATGGACGGATACCGGCGTAGCGTAATTATGTTCATGTTTAACATTCTCTATATATTTTGATGTTGTTAAGGTAAATGATTATATTTTTATAAGTAGCAAGCGAGCATGGACATTAATAACAATCCCAGATAGGATTTTAGTGCTACTGAGATCAGCCATGGACGTGTTGATACGCCTGAGGTCTATGTTGGAAATCTTCATGTCTCTTCCTTTTCACACATACATATACGCTCGAAAAATATTACCCTCCTTCTGAAGCATTCAGGTGTAAAAAACACATATTCCGATTTTCAGCCTTCCATCCCGATGATACGGATTCAAATACAAAACCGTGTTAACGAACATTTGTATATCCGTCATTTTGTATATAACTCAGTAAGGCTGAAAATCCTACCACTGTGTGTCGCTCTTATTTATATCATATTTTTTTCTATAATAATTGTAATTATGTAAGAAAATATCACTACAATTATTTCGAAATTAGGACTAAAATACCTAAGTATATCTTAATTCAAACTATAAATAACAAAACCCAAATATTTAACCGCGTAATGTAAATGAACTTATAATTATTATAGGCTAAATTACGATTTCGCATGAGCCTAGATTTGTGGCTCATTTTTTATTATTAGTGGTAAAGGTCAGGGTTGACATGTTTATATTTTATCTAGCTTGGACAATTATCATCGTAAATGGTATTTAATAATGCATACTTATCATCCAAAAGATATTAATCAAAATGACACTGCATTTAATGTAGCGTTAGATTCCCTTTGCACGTGCTGTAATTGCTTTCTAAGGATATTGCCATGCCAATATGTACGTAGAGAACAACATATTCCTATGAATCAAAACTGGTCGCAGTTTCATAATTAATAGTAGAAAGCCAATTCGTTACCTTTATTAAAGCGATAAACCAACTCCGTTACAGCTCTCAACAAAACGAGCGCATGTACACTTACGCGCAAAAAATGTGTATACTTTCCGTATGCAAATGTATATAAATGAGTCTCATCTGATCCCGTTTCGTTGCGACGTGCATTTGAAATTTGTTTGTTAGACCGTCGAGTTGTAAGGTTTACGTTGCATTGTTACAGCGAATTCAATAAACGTGAACGTCTGTTTATTTTCGAATACGTGACCGTTTGTTAGCATTGTTGTTCGGTTCGCACTTAAATCATGCGTGATCGGATGAAAGTACGATCTCAGCGTTATCTCGCATCTTCCCACGAGCGACGGACAACGTTCGCCCCATTGTGTACCTCGTACGCCGATACGGTTGACACAATAAAAAAATAACAATCCTAATGAAATGGATCTAATAGATCCGATAAAGTAAGTATGCCGCACGCATCGTTTACGATTTTCTTCACGTAGCCGTGTACGACCGACTCTGCCAATTACGTCATCAATCAAAGCCGTGTCTCGATTGTTACCGACGTTGCTTTTTTATTTTTTTTTCCTCTCTCGATCGTTTTGCATTTATCTCGTTTGTTCAGCGAACTCAATCGGAACTTATTTGAGCAACAGGCGAGCCGTACTCGTAGGTATACCATTGTAGCACGTACGCTAATACCGTTTCTATTATGTCAACCAAACTCATTTTTTGTCGTCTCAAACTAATCTTAATCTGCAATTAAGATGATACAAACCGTTCTAAATTTTTATTTTAAATTGACGTTTGTAACACTTGTCTACTTGACAGTATAGATGGTATTTGCAACGTAACCCGCGAACGAATTCTACAAGGAAGTGAAGTGAAAAGTGGGTTATAAGTTACGTAACGCCTGTTGCTGTGTACTGTTTGTAAGCATTATGTTTCGTTATCGGGTTTGCTTGCGATGTTTTGCATTTTACGCAACGTATGATGTTATGAGTTTATGTACTGTGTGCGGCGACATTTGTAAGATATCTTCAGCGTAGCAAAGAAAACACATTTTTAAATATAATAAAAGGTACTGTTTTATTTTATGGAGGATCTTATTACCTACTTTTAGTAATAACAGCGGATACTAATAATGTCATCACTTTTGATGCGCATCATTTTTTTTACCTAAATACATCCATCTTACCTTTTCCAATAAGAACAAGTGGATGTCAAAAGCATGATTTTATAAGGGTCCACGTATCTAGATCGTGGCCGGCTGACCGCTGCTAAACATTTTCAAATTACACGCCCTTAAACAACGTCCGACTGAAATTAATTCGAAACGATAAATCGAAACAAAACCCCGCGTCGAACCGAAGCGTTCGAGAAAGGCAACAAAAAATAAAATCAACCAGTATTACAATACTCGCTTCATTGAATTAATCAAGCGTCTCATAATACGCCCATCAAAATTCGACGGGCAATCCTTTGAATTCGTCGATGCGTGATGTAGTCAGTCAAGGGATTCTTTTTTTCTCTTCCCGGCGACATCTGAAGCACGGCTTCGATTAAAATTCCACGTCATATTCAACCATTCTTGTGTGCGATGTAATAATTTCTCCAAATATAATAACTGGTTGCCACCGAGCAAAATAAAGATTGGGAACGTATCGAGATGTTTGACGTTCTTTCTTCTTTATGTGATTCAGTTGTTGGATAACATAAGGGTATTGTCTCATACGTACCTACCTAAGCTGAATGCTCTAGTATAAGACAAATATCGAAGACCCAAATCCTGTCTCATCAATAAAATTAAGTATTAAGTAGAATCGCCTTAAGTAAAATTTGGTTTTAGCAAAAGCCTAAACTTCAGAGGGGAATCAAAGCCGAAAATCAAATAATTATGGATAGAATTCGGTTTCCATTCTTCCTATTTCGCTTGAAAGTTTTGGATAAGTCCTGTAGTCATTTTTATTCTTAGGATCGGTGTGACTCATTTCGGTTTGAGTATTTTCGAAAAATACGATCAATTAAAACCAAATATTGTATCGTCAACGACTTAGTCACCGTCTGAACAGCATTTCCAGCATGTCGCAACATCCCTTGCACCTCGATACACGAGGCAAACGGAAGCTCATAATGGTCGCTTTGGGTTAATAACCGACGAGACACGCGCTCCGGAAAGCGCTGTACATAATGAAGTGTGGTTGTGTCCACTTAATTAATGGTCGAACCTGGTTGTCAATGGCATCCATAATATCTTGTGGAAACGAGTAAAAATTTTGAAATACACGAAGATGAGAACGTAAAAATAAAACTTTGGTTTGGAACAATGAAATAATTGGTGAGAATAAACAAAAAACAAACCACTTATCTTCATAGAGATGAATGACGTAAACGACAAAACAGATCCATTATCGCTTCAAAATATTTAAAAGTTTACAAAGTAAGAATATAAAATATAAAGAGTTGAGTACATTGTCTTGAGAAGTAGAGACAGAATAATATTAGGTAACGGGTCAAAAAATATGCAGGAGTGAGAACAACATTATAATTGGTCGTGATACGTAAGTATTTCACTGTTACATCTTATGCACTTTGATACTAGTTGGGAAGGAAACTGGCAATAGCTTTGGGTTAATAACCGACAGGACACGCGGCCCGGAAGGCGCGGAACACAATGGGGTGGTGCCGTGTTCGCTTAATTAATTGTCAAACCCGCTAGTGTCATCGGGCACTAGAACTAGTCGACTAGTATCGGTGCTCTATCTGTTCGTAGCTCTAACAGACGACAGTTGAACAATAGTGTTGTTTTGGAATTGCTCAAATTTTACTGAAATGTGTTTGTTGCATTTGGTGGAATAGCATCTATCATATCCATCAGCCTATAGAAGTCCACGTCAGGTCATAAGCTCCACGCTTTACTTCTTCAGGTAGACCGAATGGCTTGTACTAATGTTTTCTCGACCTAATGAGAAGTCTTCTGCCCAATTTGTTTAGATGTAATCGCCTCATGAGAATCTTCCTTACAGGGTGAAATGGTATGGTGAAATGGTATACATACCTATTTAATTTTAAGCAATTAAATATTCAAATTTTAAGCCTGGCAATTCAGACTTTAGTAAAAATTATGAGCGTTACATCTATATATACCAAACTCTGATCTAAGATTTGTACGTAAGTTATACTCAATTATGTAAGGCTTGAAGTCCAGGTGGCTAAAATTACTGATAAAGCCAGTTCCTAATGGTGCAATACGTTTTGCAACTTACCCAACGTCAACTTTAGCAAATTGTGAAATAAAAGGGCAAAAAGGTCCCTAGCTAAGTGCAACAAGTATTATTTCTTATGTAGCGCATATGTTTAAGTACGCCCCTTTATCAAAGCGCGTAAGATATTTATAAATTGTACTATTTCAATCCAAAACTATTCAAAGTTATTAGCGAAAACAGTTTCAGAATGTTTTCATAAAACGTATTCTTACACAATATAATCTGTAAAAAAGTTAGACTACATTTCTTGTAAACAAAAAATTGTAGGTGTTCCGTTGAAGTTATCGATATAGTTTGTGTCACGCCTCAGGCCGTGTGAGGGAGTGACGTAAGAAGCGACATCGAGCCGGTGTTGGTTCCCGCTTGCTATCACACTGTGTGGCTTGCCCGGCAGCAGCAATTGTGGCTCGATTCCCTAACATTTGCGGCAATAACTCGCGCTCTTTTCAATTGCCCGGACGTGTTCAGAGCGCGTGCCGCCAACCACAGCCATCAACGGATCGCTTGCAATTTCGATAAAACCCTGTGTTCATCTCGTGGTCTCTTCCAACACTGCGGTCGCTTCCATGTATATTTTTAGACGCACCTAAAATGTGCGCTAAATCGATCACGATCGCCTCTTTGATCCGACACCCAACTGTGTTAGATTTCCCAACGTCTCTGACCGCGAGGGCCAATTTTGAAGCGAAACCATCTACTACCCACCGGATTTCAGCTGATTGATTGCTAATGACTGTTGTTAAACTGTTACATAATCCCTCCGGGCACGCTTTCCGATCTGACATCGTACATGACAGACTGGCATTAGTTCCATATTTCTGTTTCGCGAACAATATACGGATGCGTTGGGCCCCGGGGAGGCAATGCATCACTGATACCGCTCATACTCGATCCTCGGTTCGAGACCCCGTAATAAGCATTGATATGAAGTCCCCTAAAGCCATTTACGACTGTAATGACATCCCTAAGAGTGCCCCATATTTTTGCACGTATCCCGAGTGTGCACTTTGTAACTAAGATAACATCGCCTGTAGGTTTGATTGCTCATCCGGCGTATCTGACAGTTTACTAAGAGCCATTTTTATTCGCATCAACAAGGTAAAAAAGTAGCCGCTCAGTACGTTGTGAGTTGATTGAATACTTCAGCGTGTTCTCTAATAAGTTATTAACCCCCGTTGATGGTATACGCTAGATTGAATATAGTGCATTAGATATAGTAAGTACCTACCTATGTTTCCAATTCTTAACTTACTGTAATTGAAAGTCACAGTTGATACTTATTGTAACTGTTTAGCCGTAAGCCTATTCCAATCGGTTTCGTTTGTGTGTGGTTACTGTTTATTCCAATAATTCAATGCTTTGTAGATGTTTAATTTGAGAAACAGTTATTGTCGGCGCGCTGTGGTTGCATGCATTGTTATGCTAAACCGAATTACAATGGGTGGACATTGAGTGCGTTGTAGTCTTGCTCGCGGCTCGTGCTGCGCGATAATCGATCCATCGCAGCCCGCTCTGCTCGCTGACCCGGTAGACTTCGATCTGAATCAGCACGCGGCCGATCCACCGAACGGTGCAATCTAACCAAGTGTAGAACGCACAACACTGTTGCTCGAAACGTTATATCTGCCTACCGACATTCCTTCATCGGGTACGATCGCGACGCACCATCGCGTCGCTCCGATTATGACCTTTTACGTGACGATTGCATCTATTATGACATTGATAGAAAACCCGTCGAGGTCGGTAATATCCAACAGATACTCTTTGTGTTTTTTATTTATTCGTCTAGTAAAAGGGTTATTTTTTACCGATGCTCGATACCTGTTGAAAAACTAACATTCAATGGCCCGTCATTCGGATTCGTGGTCGATTTTGATCATTCGAATACGATAAATGGCTTCGAGAGTAAACAAATACAGGGTCATGGCGAATAGCTCCGGGGATTTCGTTGTTTGATTTATGCGGATTCGATACCGGAGCTCTTCCGCGGTGTCCGGTGACGGTAACCGCACGGATCTCTTAGTTACGATCCTTTTGTAACTGTCGCGGGTTCGTTACACTTCGCAGGCACCTTTACAACTATCGCCTTACCATAATCATGTTGAAAGAGACCACTAGGAAGCCTAAAGCTTGTGGTTTTGTCTTTCAAATAAAGTTTATTTTACAAATTCGTTCGTTGCTTTTGGTTTTGGCTCTATAATTTTGTTTAAATTACCTAAAGAAATAGGTATTACTGTATCGGTTTCATTCCACTTTGCTTCAATTTATAGCATGTTCTATATCTTACATGAACTGAATGACAACCTGATATCGAGCGTGGCATTCTAAGATAAGCTCTCAATCCGGTAATTATAATACAATTATATAGTACCGGCGGGCCTATATTTACAGCAGTTGATGTAATGATCGAATTCTGGTTTCTGTCCGGTTGTATGCATTATTAATACATTGGTATCGGCGTTGTAGCTAACGCTTATCGTGTCAGAAAATGTCGTCGCGTGAAATTGGAGCAGAGCTTAAATGACTGAATGGTGGTGGCACTGAATTCGAACGAGTTCCGCGGCCACTGCAGGGCGCTGCGGTCCTCTCGATACATAATATAAGTAGGTCCGAGACGGAATTAATTATACGCGAGCTCGAGTGGAAGTCGCAAACGGTTTCTCGTGTAGAACAAGACGACAGCCGCTATGGGAAAAAGGTTAACAGTGTACAAAGAATGCGCGGAGAAATGTTTTTTCTGTTGACTTACGACATCGAATTTATAGTTGCGTCTATGAATAATCAATTACTATTCCTGTATGAGGAAAGAGATAATTAAATTGTTTGGTTGCAACTAATAAGAACATGCTATTCTAAAGATATACATACATATTACATACATTGAAGAATAAAGAAAGTACGTTATATATATTCGAATATTTATAACAGTTAAATATTGTCGTATTTGTAATGAACGCTCGGTACGCGTAAATGTTTGTTTTAAACATGAATTTCATGTATTTATGCGTATAAGTATATACGAGCATCCATTATGATCTTTGATTAAAAGTCAAAAAGGATTTCTAAAAGTCGTACATAATGTGCCCTTATTCTACTCGTGCCTCACATGTTAATAGCAGATGTTGCTTTTCACCACGCTGCCTTACTAGCGCATACTTGATTGTTACTTTATGCGTTGGCCCGTTTCAATTATTTATTAAGACAAAAATACTCGTAAATATTTTATTTGTTCACATCCCGGCTTTCACTTCGGACCACTGCGTGTTTTAAAACTCGAAGAGAAGTGAATTTTTTTCCATGTTTTATGGTATGGTCCTGTACTGGGTATAGTGGTAATTGGATACACTTATCGCGACGGCCGCGGGCGGGTCTGTCCCCGTCCGCCAGTCGGATTTATCGCCGCCGCAAATCATTGCGTTCGTCTCACCGGACCGACTTCCCCGCCAGGACTACACTACACGAGATATAGCTTCGACGGTAGGATTTGCTAGTTGGAGGTCTCTATGATTTAATGTCGGACTTGTACGTTATGGTGTAGTCCATGTTTATCAAGCATGTCTACTGAATCTAATACTATTCTTCAGTGTGTACTTTGTCTTCGTAACCATCCTTACTACTGATGTTTATTTCAGTGTTTTCTAGATGGCATACATATTTACTTGTAATGTGGTCTTCGTTGAACGAAAAGATCACGTTGACATGAGCATAAAAATTATAACTGTAAGTCGCCAATTCCTATTGAGCTGAGAGGTTAAAGCTCCGTAACCTATTCACTCAAAGGAAGGTCTTTGTCTAGCATTGGAACACTGAATAGCCCGGTTTTTGCTTCGTATGCATTCTCGACATGTCCCCACACTATTTATTTTGGACCGGTTTTTACAATTCCATTGCGTCACACATCTACGAAGTAAACCAACCGATTAATAAAAGTTCGCCTGTAAAGCCGAGATTGCTTCACTGGCCTTTAATAAATTGTTCCGTAAAAAGTCACTGTACGGCGCCATCCAAATATCCGGCCGCAGTCATTAAGTTCCACATTTATCGTTGCCACACAAAATGGATGCGAATGGTGTACATAATTGGCGGTCGTCTCCCGGCGAATGATAATCTGCCTAAATTGTGACTCCTACTTTATTTCGCATCTCAATCCAATTTGCCATGATCCTCTGAAATCGCCTGTAATTAGGGGCTCGCCGGCAAATGATGATGGCCCATAAGTACCAATTCCGCGAAGCTTTCGACTTGACAAGACAAATTAAACAATGGATTTATGACAGACACTGTTTGACAAATCGGATATCAAATAAGAATGTTTTATTCAGAGATGAATTCGCTAGAATATAATGGATAAGTATTTTAGGCATGAAATAATGTGATTAATTTATATAATAAGATCGAATTGGCTGTCGGAAATTATATTAACAATATGAACGGACTTATGATTTATTGTTATAATGAGTCAAATGAGAGGTTTGCTGTAACAACGATATAATAATATCCTTCACCTTTGAATATTTCGTAGATTCAATTATGTATTTTTTTGGTGTTTGAAAATTTGTTTTATTCACTCATACGCATATATTATAAGTATTTACCAATAAAACTTTAAACCTATTTCCCATAATAGAAAGCCAAACAAATTAAAGATAATAAATCACGTCCCCTTCAATGGGGCCGATGCGATAGAGGCTGTATATTCGGTCCCTCCAAACTATTTCTCTGAAGGTCTTAAGATCCCGCTCTGAACTCGAAACATTGTTAGCGTTTTATTGCCCCTCATAGAATTCGTCAAAGTCATCTCAAATTACGATGGCGTTCAATCGGCTATGCATTATCTTTTATGTGTCTCAGACGTTAAAACTGTGCGTGATAAATGAGACATGTCTTGAAGTGGTAAAATAAATCAGCATTTCTCTGAAGACCTTCTAACGCCAGTAATGGATGAACTCTCTTTTGAACTTAACTTACATTGCTGCTTTTATTCTCGGTCGGTATTGACATATCTAACGCTGGGCATTAATGTATATGGCTCAAAACGATGATGCAGCCAAGAAAGTTCTACGTATGGCTATCAAGTTATAAGGCGTTGCGTTGTGATTGAGGGGGTTAACGCTCAGAAGGACCACGATTTGTAAAGCGTTTGACCTTTGATGGACAATGTTGCACGTCGATCGGGACCATGATAAATTTGTTATCTATAACAATCTTTTATAACCTCCAATAGTAAAAGACTGTCTTTCTGTAATCCTTTGTAAGATTCATTTGGTCTATTTTTATTACACGGTTCACTTGTAGATAGTTAACTAATAAAGTAACTAAAACAATGCAACCAAATCTGGGAAGTCAATTTTAACCTACTTCTAATATAATTGTCGTATCTAAATGAAATTTGGTATGTTTATGTGGTTCAGCTAACAATGCAATAATTTGATATCTTCCAGTTAATAAGATGAAGGTGCCAGATGGATGATGTTAGCCTACTGATTCTAGATCATGTGATTCGTTTTGACTAGTCAAAAATACAGGATAGATTAGTGCATGATAAAAACGTGTTTGTATAGATTTTCACAGTAATTAAACTCTTTTATTTCTTGTGTAACGATTAGATAGTTTGCGTTACTTTGTAAGAATACGCATTAGCTCTTATTTTTCCTTTTCTCTATTGTAAGTTAACAATTTCCAAAACTTATACGAATAAAAACCTATACCAATACCTTAACACAGACCTATGTTAAGCAATAGAACTAAAGAGGCTGATGATAATGCTGATACAAAGTTCCTTGATAAGAAACTATTAAAGTTATCACTGGTGTAGTTACGCAAATTTACATATTCAAATTCGGCCACAATTCCGAACCGCACAAACTACATGCTGATTAATATGTCGGCCGCTCCGCCAGTGCATCGCGATTCAATTTGCATGCATAATCTGTACTTAAGGCTGTAATTGAATCGAAGTGTATTATCGATTTCATATCAAAAGCTCGTATGCGTACTGCGGTGTTTGAGCGTTTAATGAAATTGAAAATTTCATCGTAGCGTCGTGTCGTTTTATTCAAATTTTAATGGCTTATAAAATCGATTCCTATTAAAGGAAAATAAATGTTCGTTCAATACATAGGTATTAATATTTTATGAGAAATATTATTTTTCATTGTTACTAAAACTTTTTTATTACTTATCCTAATTAATATAATATCTCGCTATATTTATGCCTGTTTGCGATTGATGGATTGGTACACCTTTTAAATATAAAAAAATAAATTTTGACTTATCATACTATACTAAAGAAGCGTCTGGGAAAGTGTCGGGTGCATTTATACGGGATTGTAGGTTCTCCTTCGGGATTGTTTTGTGGGAAGCCCTGCAGATGTCGCCGCCTCCGGCTAACGGTGTAAGCTTACGGCGACAGAAACCCGATAGACTCAATCTGTCTAAGAACCTCTAACTTTACAGAGCAAACAACACACAAACGAATGAAAACATTTTACCTACTTTATCCTCACTAAAGCGTATTTTATACTTGCCAAGGTTGTTTTTGCAAAAAAATCTTTTTACGTGTTTATGAACAGCGCCTCAAACCAAATATATGGCTTATGAATAAAACATTCCAAAATAAAAGAATAACAAAATTATGTCAAAACTTCTAGCGAGTAAGTCATGAGCGGGGAAAGCTAGAGATTTATTTTTCCCGTCTTATGGATTCAAAATTATATTACGACAGGATACAGAAATAGACAACAAATCATAAACATTTTTTTATTCCGGGAATCGAACTTATTGTAGATTTTAAAATTATTATTAGTAACTTTACTCAACAGTAACGCAGGTAGTAACTGTTGAACAAAAGGAAAAATATAAAACTGCATAAGTGTGAATAATTTCATTCAATAAAAGAGTCAAGTTTTATGTAAGACGGTAAGGCGCTCATTCCATGCTTTCATTCCCATGCATCGGATTTCGTTTGCTCAGTAAGTTATGTTTGCTTATTGGATGTAAGGCGCTTTCGTGGAAAATCTGATCTGATTACAAGAGTCGGATTGCTTTAAAATATGCAAACGGAAGCTTATACATTTTGCTCGTGGATATCAATTACTTACAAGTAATAATTTCTTCGTAATTATTACCTTTACACACATTTTAGTTATATATCTCTTATTCACATTGCAGTACAAAATTAAACACACAACTCCAAACAAGAATACTAGATTTGTCTGAAAATGAATAAAACATAAACGATGTCGCCGTACCAAATATCTTGATATATACATATATTAGGCAGAGAACTTATACTCAAACAGATGTTTATTAAAACATCCATAATGTCGAAAATCAGTTCCAGAATCCACAGTCAAAAAGTGATATTATGGTTCATGTCAAACAAAACTAATATGATTGATTAAACATAGTAATATAGAAAATATTTTCATTGGAAATTTCTATCTCAAAATTCAATTCGCAACATCGACCTTTAACATCTCAAAGGGTTCGCTCGAAGTTTGCGATTAAATCTATCCACGAGTCACGTGTTGCTAAGACTCCTGCGAACTATAATTACTCCAGACCACGCGCCCCGTGACCGGGTCACCGGGAGCCGACAGCCTCGTCCCGCGTCATCTGGTCACGTGGTGTCTGGGGGCGAAATGTGGTAAGGTAACTAACTCGGACGGCAACGTGATTACAGCTGTATTGTACGTTTTACGCCTCTGTTTATGACGTACGCAGTCCTCCAGTAAGGAACCTTCTGACATTTATTACCTGTAAGTGTATTGTTGGAGACAGTGAGTTAATGGGTTAGCGGCCCAACGTCGCATCTTACTCAGAATCTTGTTAATAGGCATCCGTTGGAATACATATGCGAAGGAACGAATGAGGAATCTTAATTGGACAATTTTACTTACGGATAAGATTGAACTTGCCGCTTTATTCTGGGGTACAGAGCTCGATACTGATTGGTCTAGATTTCAAGCTGATTGACTAGGGTCACACGATTCGTTCGGAGCATTGAAATTTCCAATATATGAGATCAACATAATTCTAAATGTGAATGTATGTATATTTATGGTAGTTACTAATGGCTACTATATAAATAAAATAAATATTTACTTTGGGGTATTAAGTAGCAGTCGTTGGAATTTGATTATTAGGTTAGTCAGTTAAAGATGCATTTCATTGCATGGTTAAAATGCAGAAATTGATTGCCCTGTCATAAACAAACCACGTCATAAATTTTGGAATACAGAATAGTGTTCAAAGTTTCATCTTCCAAAGTTTCGGTCTTCAACCTAGATTTAGTTTAGCTTCTGGCGTTGTGTATTGGAGGAAATTTGATGCAAGAGAAGCGACCTGTCGTAAACTTGCTCGGCCTGAAATACTTTAGATTTGCATATCTGACTGAAGCTCTCTGGACCTTCTAGGCACGAATACGAAATAGGTTTCTCGTATGACTATTGAATGTGCTCGAAATCTGCCGTGGAATCGCTCTTGCCACGTATTGGGTCGTTCACACGTAAGTTTATGTACGATGCAGGTTCTCGTATATAACTTGTCTCTGAACAAAGCAAAGGATCATTCTTGGTTTCTCGTTTGGGTACCCAAAATACTGTACTGTAATGTTCTCGTATTTCTTTTACATAAGGCCGAAACAGAATAGCGGGATTATTGTCTAAACAGGTGAAAATCTTGTAAAAATATAGCAACTCAAAACAGAACAGCTTACATCTTAAAAAAAGAGAAATAAAAGTAGTACGTATATATAAAAGTAATATGACATTCCATTCGTTCCGATTGTACAGCATTTAACTTTGTTGTTATTAAGCAGAAGACAGAAAAAGGTGAGGCGGTGACGCCGCCCGAGTCGAACCACAAGGGCTTTTTTATCACCTTTAAACTGAAATATCAAATTTGACTTTACACCAGCAAACGAGAATATAGCAGCTAGATATATTCTTTAGAGTCAGAAATAAGACTGGCGATCGAGTCGCCACAGTATCTTCGGTCATTGAAAGGAGAATATTCTTTAAAGTTGATCTTGCTATACTGCGGTTTGGTCTGGTTCAAGATAAGGCAATCGATACTATTGCGGTTTGTACCGATATTCGTTTGAATGCGCTTAGATATTGAGACTTATCGAATTTCGTGAATGCCTTAAATCTACAAGGTCGTCCGCGCAATTTGAAAGCTAAATAGGTTGTTTAGTACATTAGTAATATTAAATTGATAGAAGTGCAAGTTGGCACACGGGTTGACTGTGATAGCGCCACCACTAATGTGTTGCCGTGTGCTTTTGGTTTAAATTGGCTGAAATTGGGATGGGTATGCAATTAGACTACGGCGTTTAAGGGTAAGGGTCTTAGGTGTGATAACGCAGATAATCTTAAAACAGGCGTTTCTAAATATTTGTCAGGAGCAGCAAAGCATGTTCCTATTCTTTTTGGTTATCTTTAAGTGTACTGCATTTTTTTTGCGACGTCAATTTTATTAAGAATAAACCAAAAATAGACTGATACAGTAGGAACACTATGCACTCCAATGTAATATGGTGTACGTACACACACCTATCGTTCTTTTGAGATTAAGAATGAATTGGTGTACTTACAATGTCATCAAATGTGTGCATCGTGTTAATTACCGTACCAAAACATAATTATGTTCACGTAAGCTTGCTACTTCTATATACGGCTAAACATAAGAAATGTTGACCTTACCCATGTTTTCATCTCCATTTTGCTCTAATAAAACCATGTACAAGATATTCGCAGAGACGGTTAAAACAACACCGCATTTACACCTATTAGGCCTCGGGCGGCGCGCTAGTGGTGTTGTGTAATTGAAAATATAATTAACAACGAGCGCAAACCGCTTCATTATAAATTTTTAACAGTATTTGAAACCGCTTCATGAATTTTATTAATACCTTCAGTAATAACAGCGGGCCGATTGACATACAGCTGACGCTTTCGCGGTGTCCGATACGATCGGTGTTTTAATTTGAAACTAATTTGTTTTTAAGCGACTGTGCATACATGACATTTTGAGTACGCGACCAAGCGTCTTAACTATCGCACATACTTCAATTTGTCTTTAAGTGAGATTGCACCATTATAAGTAGAACGGTCTTATTAAAATGATATTCTCGATAGATTAAAACATGAAAAGTAATTAATATCAGCATATTTTTAATGATAAATTTAGGTTGTACAGTTGCATCGCAATTCAAATTTTAAGCAATTTAAAAATGTGTATTTTTTATTAATAGGTACATAACGTAATATTGTATTAGTATATTGTGTACTGCAGACTCGCACTTTGCTTGCTTGCGGACTAGACTAGGAACTACGTATGTACGTATGGTACAAATGATGGTGATCGATCGAAATTAGATACACTTGTATGTAAATTCTGGCACGCGAGGCTATCGTTTTAACTGTTGGACGCATGACTGATTTAGTTACAAAATTTCATATATAAAACCTTTATCGCAGGAGACGCGTAATGAAGTATACTCCAGCATATTCCTGAAATGAATTACAGGATTAGTTGCGAAACGGAATCAACGATTAAGAAAAGCTGCTAGTTTATTATAGTTTCCTCTACATTTTTTGTAGAGTCCTATATTATGTTTCGTTAACTCCTTAGATACATAGTAATTCGCAGTAGTAGTTGTAATGGTTAGAAATTTAGATGATTAATTTTACGATGTTTTTGTCAAGTCAATTGTTATTTGTACAATTGTGCTGTAAGTACTTCACCATCTGTACAAATCTATTTTAGCATGTTTTCAATTCGAAACACATCATCGGCCATCAAAGTTACCGCTAATTTCGATTTCTTGGACGCTCGTATCGATTAGAGGTGAATCAGTATTGGATTACCGTTTCGAATCTCAATAAATGTTATTAAGAGTGACACCCGTAACACAATCAGATAATATATAACCTTCAATGTATTAACGGGTATCTATACGTTAAATTTGACGCGATCAAATACATAGAAATAGTTTAATAGCCTATCAATACTATTGTACTGTAACGATAAATCTAATAGAATGAGATGTACCGATAAACTTTAGTGACATCTTAAATATATTATTACAACGGCTACACAATACTTTTAGTTTTAGAAAAGTTTTTTTACTTTAATAACTAATTATTAATGTAAATTGAAACTGTCTATCCAATGAGTAGATATATTTACTCGTTTATTTTCATCTACTCAAATTGTCATGGCACGGCAATGCCCCAAAAAATCGAGCAAAAAAGCGGCAAGGCCTACCATCCTTTTCTCGAAGAAGTTTACACCATTATCGACCACTCCCCCCTATAACTTCGTTGTGGATAAAACTAGAAGCCTAAATTTTCAGACACCAAGCAGGCCTGGTATAGACACGGTACATTTTAAACTTCGTTCAATTTGAACCAGTAGTTTAAGAATTATAACTAGTCAAAATTTATTAATTTTGTCCCTCATTGACTGATTGACTGACTGACAGATCATCTATTTCGAATTACTGACATACTGTTGTTTACTTATCGATTACGTATAGATTCCTATTCTATAACAGTAGAGTGGAACGGTGCATTCAAGGTCTCAAGAAGAACTGCTACTCTATTTGGGGCCGATTAAAGATATCCACATGCAGATGTTTAATTATCGACTACACGCTCGTTCGCTACTTCATTGGCATAAAAAAAACAAAACCCGTCACGAACGCGTAAGAATAAGTTGTCCATCAAGTTGACTGATTAGTTGATATAGGGCAGGCCTTGATAAGCGAGTCATTTCAACGCCGCATAGGGTTGATGGAAGCGTTCAAGAGCGAACCAGTTTTTTCTATCGGTCGAGACGAGGGCGAGGCAATCGTGAACTTTGAGCAAGGTCTGAATGTAAAGCAGTTTGTCTTAATTTATATTAATAGGCACGGTATTAAGCACACATACTTTTCTGGTTGTTTTAATTAGATTAATTAAACTTTAGTTAGGATTTTTATTAATAAAGCATAGTGTGAAAATTCATGATGAAATAAGTGGTGTCTAAATTTTTATTTTTAATTATGGATAATAAGGGTACCTTCAAAATTTTTGGGGAATTTGTAACTTTCAAATAATCTCTTTGACTGGATGTATCGATTGCCGGCAGTTTTTCAATTTTTTAAGCGGGCGCTCTAAACGTTTTCTATGTAAAACGCGGTCTTCGTGATTACAAGAAGTTATTTGTGATTTAAGTGAGGCCCTATTGAAATTGGTCCGGCCATGATGGACAAAGTATTTCGTAATGACAGACCGACAATTCAAATTATTAACTTGTGTTGAGATTGGAACTACGTAGTCAAATAGGCTGCCTTCTAAAAATTAATATCAAATGAACGGCAAAAATACCGTATAATTTGGGTTGCATGATTTAGCCGCGGGGTAGAATTCTTAGACAACATAATGTAAAACGTATTAAAGAAATCGCTTTATGACCTTTAAAGCGTAACACACTTTGGATGTTCATTATTCTTACGCGTACGTAAATGAATCATGTTCATCAATCAGAAATCATGTAGATAGGCAGAGTCAGAGCTGTCAGGCTCCCAGCGATCCCGGGAAGGACGGCGGTAGGTGTGGTCGCATAATGTCGTAAACCCCGGACGGCTGCGTTCCTTGGGAGATCCCGTTATCTCCTTCGCAGCGCTGAAGACGTTAAAACCCCGTCGATAGGCGTCCCACCAAAGTAACTAATATAACCAAATAATCCGTCGTCGTTCGCACGGTGACGGCCCCCTTTAGTGGAAAAAGGTTAAAAAACAGTCAGGGTAATTTTATTGTACCATGACATTCCTTTGTATGTAGGTATTCTACAAGTTTCACAGTGGCTTAAATTACATTATGCATTAGGCATACATGAAAATGAAAAAAATGGAATATCTGAGATTCATATATTCTTGACACCGTTCGAAATAAAAATTTATCGTAAGTGTTTTTTCAGCTATCCGTGCCTTTGAAAATACGCTCGTCGACTTCTGTTGCCTTAAGATTATTAATTATAGGTAACTATTTAATATTAAAACAAAAGGTAAATAAAAGTATACAGGTAGCACAATGTTGTCTGTTAGTTATAATATGATGGTCATGTAAATTCTCTTCTATAGGCAACTAAAGAGGCTTTTGACGGGAGCGGGTCATTAATTACATCGTAAACGTGACGTAAGTGGTTTCGGAGATAGCAGGATCAGGATGACTCAACGCTATATTCGGAGAATCCGCTGAAATATTCGGTTACCATGCGTCCTTGTTCGTCTTGTTATTGGAGCTATCTATACTGTAATAGTTTCATTAAAACAGGTGTTACCTAAAAGTGTTGCCGGAATTATGTGTTTCGAATGTTCTGTGAATTATTTTGCTAATTGACAAAAAAAAGTTGTGCAACTGTATTTATCTTGACGGAATACTAGATTAGACTGCCGCGTACAAAATTATACAAATAATAAGGATGTCTTCAGAAAATGCATAGCGTGTAAACGCCCGTTCTTGTTCATCATTAATATAACAAACATTAAATTTCGTGTCAAATCTTCCACCCTCGAGTTTTGAAAACTTCAGAACCATTTTTATACTCCTTAGTATAATCTATTCATATCGTCCTTTCTATTATGATGACATTATAGCAATTGAATGGCACGCCACGTCGTCCGGACGAATAAACACGTTAGCTAAACTGATTTGGCCCTTACACACAATCCGGAAGGTCGCCAAGGGTATCGCAAATGATTATTTTCATTGAGGTAGTGTACTATATAGATGTGGCTTTGAACTGATAGATTGTGATTGACGTGCGAGTTGCGACCGCTGTCGCCGGTGTCGAGGCCAAGGTCGATTAATCCACACATACGTTACAGGCCGATCCTTAATCTGAAGCACTTTGGCGCATTAATGGTATTATTGAAAATATACGTAACATTACGTTGAATAAGAGAATTGATTTAAGAAAAGCTTTTGTTGTAGCGGATTAATGTGGCGCAATACAACGCACATCACATGGGTATCTGCCCATATAGAAAAGAAAAATAAGTACGAGTTCCTTCTCGTACTTATTTTTTATACAATGTGCATGTAGCTCAATTATTGTTTTAATCAAAAAAAAACATCATTAGGAAGTTCACATGTATACATAATTCCAGATAATGATCCTCAGGTGTGTGTATTTGAAGCCTACCGAATCGCACATGAGCAGTGTGGAGAACTACACAGTTTAATAATTCTTATTCTTGAAAACACTGTAATAAATCTATGTTCAGTGACTGGTAGCTTGTTTAAGTATTAGCAAATTTATATTTTATAAGAGCTTATATAGGAGGCATCGATCCTTAGTCTTCCAATGAATTCAATTAATAAATCGGGTATATTTAAATGGAACGTATAAAGTATGTCACGTATCCATCATCGTCGTATATCCACGATCTATTTAATCCAACGTGACCTCGATTTCACCTGTGGTAACACATTGTGCGAATCAATTTGTGTCAAACTTTATCTTAATGTCAATAAATTTTATGTTTTAATAATCGTGTTTCTATGTTGCCTTCCCTTCGGCGGTCATCTGTCGTAAGTTTACGTTCCCATCGAGGTTAAGAGGTTTACGACGTCTCTCGACACCTCTTAACAATAATAATGTTTTCTTGTTCATTTTGGAAACTGTTCTTGTCGACGTATGTTTTATCTTCATTACATTAAAAACATTAGCACTTATGTTGGTATATGTTTTACTATGTAGTTTTCCCTATATTATTAATTCCCATGCGAAAATAGATAACGCTGTAAATATTGAAGATTACCATCAGTTTCTCATCCAGGAATAATATCAGCCGATATCGGACCCACGCGCAATATGTCATTCGATTTACGATTTGTAAATATTTATCGGTAGTAAATATGGAATTTAATTTCCTGAACGATCGGTCCTTCATCTTATGTTTCTGAATAGAGAGCCTATTAAATTCCCATATAAATGGAAATCTTCCACTCGCTCAAGTATCTTCACGTTTATAGATTAAATATCCGTATGTCGATGAGATGAAAGTAGGGCATACATAACATTCTTGATATAAGAATACTGTTATTTTAATTATTTCCTGCTGATATATCGCTCTCGAAAAATACGAATGGCGATGTAATATATTGGTAATAAACATAGTTAACGCGACGGTGATGATGTAACCCGACTAATCCACTTTTACAACATTGTGCCCTAAACGCGTCAGTTTAATGGGCACTAAACCTCCATTTACAAGTGAGCTGTTGCAAATGAAACTATAATTGTCGTTTCTGAATACATAATGACCCCATCGGCATTGACGCTGCACTCGGAGAATGGAAGGTTGTCGATGGACACACCTTGATAGATGTGCGGTAGGGTTGATACAACATACCTTGGATTAAAAGGGTTTGTGCCATACTTTTAGTTTCTAGTCGTATATTCAGTTTCGCGCCTACAATTTCGCGCTCATTACTTATAAATGTAATGTGACGTCCCTAGTTGACAAGAAATCATTGAATGTAGGTACGTGTTAAATGGGTAATGAACGAGAATAAAGACTAGTGTTTTCCACTTTATAGGATCGGTCTTTCATGTCAATACTCTAAAATTAGAACTGACCGCAGCGCATCAAATAGGTACATCTAACTAAAATCTAAGGAGGTTGATATATTAAAGAAGCCTAACATCCTTAAGATTTTAACAAATTTGTTAGGAAAAACACCAAAATTAATTTAAGGTGAGGTCCACAAAATTACATTGACCACTTACCAGCAGGTGGTATTTATAATAATTTGTGTCATAATTGTTCATGAATGTCAATATGATTATTAATATTTTAGTTTTTGGCATCGATGATTACGGTATCGATACATATGCTTCCGGGATCGATATCCCGCTAGGAACATATTTCAATGATTTTACATTTCAGCTCAAGTTGTTTATGTTTATTTTTGCGTGTGTTCATGGCCTTGTGAAATTAAAGCCTTGTGAGATTATAAGCATACAAAGTATGATTTCTTTTTCATTGTACGAAGTTTTAATAAGTGCTAAGTACAGTGAAAGAAAGCTGAATGTACATTAATTGTCTATGATTGTACATTAATTCATAATATGAGCAATAAGATTGGAACTCGGAAAGAAACCGAGTAAATGAATGAATGAATGAATGAATGAATTGCTACCAGGATTCTTTTTTAATTTAATTAAAAGATGGTAGATTCCTTTGCGGTTCGACTCCGGAGGCACTATTGAGTGTGGCATTTATTTATGCCTAATGACAGCAGTGTTAAACGCTGCTGTGTTCTGGTTTGATCAAACCGGTACACATCAGCGTTTATCACTGTAAACTGGTATGTTCATACATACAGGTACTACGAGGCATTTCAACTTAGACCTGAGAGGTAGCCACGCCACAGTGGCCAACCTTTGATAAGATTCTAATCTTATCTGGGGTTGATTGCAGATGTTCATGTGCGGCAGTGACTATTTACTTGACTATATGCTTGTTTGCTGTTACTTTTTTGCTTTTAATACGTTTATAGTGCTTATATTTACGTATATTACGTTGACTGCTTCTTTCCTGTGTACCCAATTATTGAGGAATGTACGTGATAGAAATATATCTTTGCAAAAAAGAAAAAAGCTTGAAAGAGGCGAAAGCATGGATAATTCGGTATAATATTGCACCGATCACATAAAATTAAATCATCATATTTTAGTGTGGATTCGTTATATATTTTAATTAATTTGATTGCTATACAGTCTCCGCAACGTATTTATGCAGAATAAGCGAGGAGTGAAACTATAAATCTTTCTCTTTCCACATTGCAACAATCCTATGCTAGTGGAACAATATAATTACAGAAGCTACTCTAGATAATTAAAATGCCGTTTTGCAGGTAACCCTGCACACATTTTGCACTTTGCGACCGCATACATACTCGCCCCCGGTAAAGTAGAATGCGACATAATTAGAACGACTTCGGAATGTTCATAGAGTATAAGCTACTGGATCTTATACACTTCGAAGCATAAACTCAATGATATCACGCCTATAGATGTCCGAAATGTAAATAGAGATTACCTTCGTGGGCAAAGCAATAAAACTGCTAGTGTTCTTTATAATAACATATGGCATCGCCATATGCTTATGTTAATTTACGAAAGTAATATGTAGGCAAATGTATGTATAGAAAATTCCAAGACATTATTTTTAGAAGTGAAAAGTAGTTCGACTTTTTTTATAAGACATGCTTATAAAACAAGGTTTTAGTTTAAGTAAAAAAAGGAGCACCTACCACTTATTTATAAGAAACACGTGCTTAACGTAAGGTTTTGAGTTATCTGGTAAAATACTATTTAAGAAGTTTTTGTAATTTTTTTTTCACAATTTCAATAATATACCTTAACTACCTACATACTATATACAAAAACAAAGTGACTGTTTAAACTGAAATTACTTCTTAGTAAATATTTTTTCATTCGCATATTGTTATTGATACTACGTGTAGGTATTGTTTTCTTCTGCGACACGAAACATACGACCAAAAAATAACTTGAAATAAAATTCCCACGAGCCCATCCGTCAGTCGTATTTCATTTTCAACTTATTTGCATTATTAAATCGAATTACTTTGTAACGGTATTACTTTAAATGATGTCGGTGCGTGCGGACCGGAGGGCCAACGCTAGTATTTATTGTCGCCCTGTTAATCTATGTGCCAAGTTTACTTGATTTAATGCGCCCACGGGAAGTGGATTTCGAGCCGTCTCAACACTACTTACGTCAAATCGATATAGTTTATCATTGGACATGTATCGCGGTTAGATTTTTCACCGGCCATTAGAATCCAGTTGGTGTAATTGTTATGTATCTATCGGATAAACATTTTCTTTCAACTGGTCTTTTTAACCGTTATTTTGAACATTCTGCTCTTAGTAGTATTTGGATGTGTGTATGTTGTTTCTTAGTCGATTGTCACTTTCGATTACACTACTAAAAATATTTTTTTGTGATATTTTCTTTGTTAAGGTTTATCGAAACCTATTACTAAGCATACGCCACCTGTCTTTACATTTATCTTTCCTGCCTGTCCTACTTACTTTTGCGAAAAAAATCCAACCTCAGAGAATTCCCCTACAAGAAACTCGTTTTGTTTCTATTGTCAAACTCGAAATTAATAATAATCATTCTCGTTACTAAAATCGCTATATTAAAATTACGTATATTAATCAAACCACAATTGTTTTAGTGAAAATATTTATAGCAAAAATATGTATACAATTATTTAGAGGTAAGAATTACTTAGTTCGACTAATTTTCAACTAAACAGTTAAGTGTTAAGACTTGTACGAATTTTGTTGTGAACAATGATTGACTGGCTATTTCGCTGTACCTGCAACGTGATAAAACTTTGAACTTTACGTATTGCTAAAACTTTAAGCAAAATCACCGTAACAACCTTGAATTCGCGACGATATTTGTGCTCGGGCAACATAAATTCAAAGGGCAAGCTCGGTGCGCTCGTAAGCGGGCAAAGTATAAATCAGTAGGCTCAGCGGGCGACCTCTTAGGCGTTTTGTTCGCGAATTACATATTTATTGCGCCGCGCTTGAGTCTACGGCGATATACGAGCGCTACATATCGCCGCGACAATTTGTTTGATAATGAACAACGCGGTAAGAGTGCATACGTGTCCGTCCTATGCGTTTTGTTTGCGTATTACATATTTATTACGCTGCGCTCGTGTCTACAGCGATATACAAGCGTTACGTATCGCGGCGACAATTTGTTTGATAATGAACAACGCGTTAACAGTGCATACGTGTCGGTCCTATGCGTTTTGTTCACGTATTACATATTTATTACTCCTCGCTAATGTCTACGGCCATATACGAGCGCTACATATTGCCGCGACTATTTGTTTACGGCGATAACCAAATGAAAAACGCGGAACTCTTATATCCGTCTTCTCAAGCTTTTATATCGATCGCGTTATTCAAATATATATTGACCGAAATAAATATGATGTGTATTGAATTTTTGTTTTCGCATTTTAAATATGTCATTGTTTATGATATTATTGTTGTAAAAGTTTAAGGAAAATTCATAAATGATTACGACATCGCGCAGCCAAAAGGTTGATTGGTCGGTTAAGGACGTAGGCTTAATTAAAAACTTGTAAAAGTATTTAGGTTTTTACTAGTTGCACTAGCGGTTAGTGTGTGAAATAATGGAAAGTGGTTGTTGCGTGTAAAATATGTATTTGCGACACCCAGAGAGAATTGCGAATGCCGTGCTTATGCTCACCTTCATATTAATAGAAGTGCAATAAAGTAAGCCGTTGCAGGGTAGCATCTTTTTAAAAATTCTAGTATATCTATTCTAGTTTTAAATTTTACCTTCCAGATCTGACTGATAGAAATTATATTTCACATGCTTTTGACTAATAAAAAAAATTGAACAATCTAAAAGTTATATCACTGAAAGATCTGTAAAGTGTGCAATCTACCAAACCACCGATTAGTGGACTACGACTACTACCTACATATACCCTCTCAAACTGAGAAGATACCTGTGCCCAGCAGTGGGATAAAAGTGGATAGATGATGAAATAATGACGTTCGGTTTGGTAAGCGTTTGTCAAATACTACCGCCATCGTACAATTTATTTGCCGACATAGCATTTGCATTTCACGAGGACGTTACATTCGATCTATATTTTATCTTAGTGCAATATCCATAAGGGTCATAAGACGTGCCTTTGTGAAGTGATTTAAACAGCACCTGTATACGAAATCCGCGTGGGAATCGCCGTGAGACCCTTGCAATTGGATTGCGCAAGCGCATCGATGGCGCTCCGTGTGCCTCGCAACTGAGTTTCGAAAACGAACGTGTGTGTGTGTGTACGTCGTTTGATGTAATGCCTGATATGACTAATAGGCTAATAATATTGAATGTAAAAAGTTACTAAACATTTCAGAACGGTGATTTTAAGCCTTATTAAAAAAGGAATTGCATACATACTTAGTATTGTAGTTTTGCCAAATTTTCGTTCATATCTGCTACGAGTCGATTAAGCAAGTTTTAAAAAATGTAAATAATTATTATCTTATCTTTTAAGATCATGCTTCATCGCACTGCCCTGGGGGTGGGTTGGTAAATTCGGCATTGGATTTGCGTTAGAAGGTACAACTATTTGTGGTTTGACTCCGGATGCACCACCGCCACACCTATTTCTGTCTAATAACAGCAGTGTTAAACGCAGCTGTGTTGTAGTTTGAAAGCTATTAAATAATGTAGGTACCTATATTTTGATCTAAAGTACATCATAAATAATGAATACGTAGTACAGCGACATGGATAAAATGTTGATTGGAGATACCCAAGTGTCGATTTCGGTAATTAATGACAGATTAATACGACTCACCTTAATTAATGTATTTAACCGCTAATCTCATTAGACTCATAGCCAATAAATCAATCCAGAAGTAATGTTGCATCTAAATGAAGTTGATTTAAGAAACGATTTACTTATTAATTGGCGTATAAGTTAATTAATGCGGTATTTTAAAGCAGCATCATATGCTGACATACAAGAATTACATGAGGTTGGAAAAATGAACTCTTATCTATCGGTATATTATATTATATTATTAACACGTGAGTTGAATATTTGCGGAATCATTATTCGAATACTGCGTACAGAGAGTATGAGATTAGACATACGTGAAAGTCCATGAAAAGAAGAAGCTAGGTGAGATGATATTTACTTATAATAACTGTTACGAATATATTAAAATATTGCTTATATTAGAAACGTATCGATCGTTCAGTTTAGATTTCGAAGTCGTACCAGGTACATAGTTCTTAATTACTTCGATTTCATATAAAACAGGAGCTTAACAGGTTTTTACTTTACCTTAACAATTATATCTTAAAGCAGCATTTTACATAATAATAATATAAAAAATATCTTACCGACGTGTAGTTAAAGAGATTTCAAAGTCGTGAGAGGTTACAACGCATTAGTGGCCGTTCGATGTGAGGTGAAACTGATACTTAAACAGCTGCACGCCTTGTTGACAACTTAACATGAGGTGAACCGTCCACTCGGTCGCAGTATTTACAATGTGCCTCAAGAGGGTGTCACAAACATAGACGTAAAAGATATTCCATCATAGCTCTCAGAGGGAATAAAAAACCAAACGTTGTTAATTCGCACCAGATGGACAGTCCAATGATTTGTTTTAATAATATCATCATAAAAACGTGACTATATTAATAGATTTGCCAACTTTTTACCACGCGACTCCAGCCGGGCGTATGTGATAATCAAAGCGGCGACAAAAACTCGTATGAGAAGTAACCGCGCAATATTTTAATTAACGAACGTAAAAAGGCCGATGACAGTTGTCACTCTGAAGGCGCCGAAGAAACCTACGCAAGTTACAATTGAAAAGCTTTTATTCATAAGAGAAGACACCATTAAGTCTCGCGAGTCCCACTTGCATTACGCATCGTATGAATAGCCCACTATCCTTATTACGAACTCGTTTCGCTACCAGAACACTTGAGATGCTCGTTGGCGGCGAGAAAAAATTGTTGAGTAAATAGCACGGGCTCAATTAAGGTAAGCACACACACGCACGCCCGTTAAGGTGGTGTTACACTTGACACACGACGTCGTCGATAGAATCGTCACTTTGTCATTATCATAGAAATATACATATATTTAATTTTAGGGTTAAATAACGTATACCACCTACTGATTAATCTAAAAAAAAATAAATTGTGTAAAAAACCATTTAAAACTCAATTAGGACTAATATGGTCGGTTCGAATGATCTG
>DWNY01000011.1:0-30362 GCA_018250635.1 Telegonus apastus | reverse complement strand
CCCCTCCCAAAATCTAAAAGCACATGCTTAAATACATCCGATCAACGGACGCTTAGAAATTCAGAAAAGGGACAGATTATATAGATTTGAAATAAAACTAAACTTTTTTCGTGCAAATAATGTTTATTAATTCCAGAAATTCACACTCCAATAATAATTGATATTCAATACAACAAGTTAAAGATACAAAATACATATGCCATAGACATAAAATCTTACAAGGTTACAGTGGACTAGTAGAAGTTATATAAGTTGTGGAATGCAATTTGTGATGAATTAAAATATTGTTCAATGTTCCCGATCAGTGAATTTAGCGAAAAATATGGATTAATCTCGGAATGAGATAACAAGCTGAATTAACGTAAATAACTTCATTTGGGCGTTCTGAAAGCCGTCTCAAGTTTCATAAGATCTCGTGTTTGCGTCGTAAGTACCTAATTCAAGGACCAAGGTCCCAAAAAACAGTCCTTCGCGAATTATCTCATCGCCCTCTATCGCAAAAACGCACGAGCGAATGAGGCAATGTTTCAAATAAAATTCGTCGCAAATTTCATGTACACACACATAGATGTTAACATCATTGGAGCAACAAATACCGAAATAATCGCGAAAAACAGATACGACACGGGCATGAGTTATTATGACACTTTTGAAACAACTTCTATAACGCCCAAATGGAGCTATACACGAAAAATCTGCTTATTATCTCTCATTCCGAGATTTAACACTAATCTGACTGCTGACTGGCCTATACCGACATATGAATCAATTTTATGTATGTGCTTGCACGCTTTAAGTGAACTATTCTTAAGATGTATGCTTAGGTACTAAAAATATGTAATATGTTTAAAAACCATCAATATACCATCTCTAATCTAACGTAGCCAAGTGGCTATTACCAAGTTTTCTATTGTAGTAAGAACAGATGGAAAAGATTCATTCTTAAAACTTTTTGACGCTTGATAGATTATATATATTATAGTGTGTTTAGCTTCTATATTTGAAATTGTAGTGACATGATAATATGGGAATTCTCAGTGTATTTAAAACTATGCGACTAAGTTAATGCTTTAATAGCTAATTCTATAAAGATATATATGTTCGTCATATTATTAATAGAAATATTACTAAAGAGTTATACCGCTAATCGACCAGATAACCGATATGTTGCAATGTAAAATAGAGTTATATATATATATATATAACTCTTTGCAATTTAAGCTCAAACATATCAATTTGACAAATAGAAAGAACTAATCCAATTGTCAAAAATGTCTAAACTTGGCAATTCAAATGCCAATCCAATTGGCCGGACAAATCGAGTCGTGTCGGAGTCTCTTTACGTGTAGCATTGTACTACTCAAATGAGTGTACTTATATGAATACCGTCCTTTTAAAATTTATTAGTATTCATTTGAAACGTATTATATTTTCGTGAACTTATTTTTTATAAAATCGAATAGTAAATTGGTTAGAACGACCGAGGATTAATTTCAAATCGTGTCGTTCAAAACGGAACACCCTAGGCCAAAAAGTTCTACTTCAGGATAAAAAAAATCTCCTGGGGATAAAACGCAGTCGAACTACAACGATAATCTTAATAGCCTTAATACTATAAGTTATCTTAAAGAGTATAAATATGAATAAATGCGTATATAGAATAAATTACCCATCATTTGAGCGAATGAGCTGAGCTTTTCGCCCTATAGGCTTCTACAGCGCTTCTGCGCAGGTTAAACCATATAATATTATAGATACTGACACTCAGTGCAATATATTTTACAAACTAACTTAATTTATATAAAATATAAATAGGAGATCATCACATTGTAATATGTAGAGATTATTTAGGATAATACAAGTTCCTACGTATATTTATAAAAAAAATTGAGACAATATTAATTGTAACAATAACGCTAAATAAACCTAATTTATTTTTATATCTGATAAAATAATACCCGATAAATGGAACATAGTAAAAAAATAATACTGTTCACTTCAACAGACTTCCCAATGAAAAAAAAAAATTAAATTTAATTATACGAATTTATTACGATTATATGATTGAATACGCATATTATATTTTTACGATTATATTATTGAATACGCATGCATAGGCGTATCTTAGATTAGAAAGTTAAGACACAAAAATATCCTTACTGCTATTTATTTTCCACAAGGAAATGCTAAATCCGAATTGTGTAGAATCTAGAAGAAACGACGAAACAATTTGAACAGTGGATTAAACCACACAAAATATATCGATCGATTCATTTCGATCTATTACGAATTGCAATCATCAATTATGATTCAAGTTTTGTTTATACTGTCAGTGATCGCTCAAATTCTCCGTTGCCGCACTTAAATCATAATTTAATTAGACCTATCAGATCTGACTCCCTTGGAGTTCACTAAATTCGTACGTTACATACCTAAATTGTTTTTCAAAACTCCGCAATTCACTGCAATCATATAGCATGCATTAAAACCATTGATATACCACCAGTAGAAACGTTATACACGTTTGAAAAATGTCACATAGAAATTAGCATGTAAATTGTCACATCTGTACGGTCGGGATTGGTCGTGGGTGTGTCTCTGTATACAAAGTATATCACTCAGAGAGTTATGTGTATCCCTTTTTATGCATTCAATTATACGTGCTTTCCTACTTGCGTTTCATAACAATTTGTCAGTGTGTTAGTCGTTGAAAAGTATCACGCGATGATTGCCACCAAAAAACGCTAATTCTTTCATTAGTAACCTATCTACGTTTCTGTACTAGTATATCAATGATTAAAACACATTGAATACATTGTAAGCTCGATACAATTCGAGTGGAAATTTTATCTTTACACTTCCGTGTATGACTTACAACGAAGCTTTAAGACAATTTCTTCAGTAATTTGTTTTGCCGGAGAAGGTCTGATAAAATATAATGAGACCATTCTAAGACAAAACTCCAACGTAAATATCATGCGTTTTCAAAATTTGATTTAAAATTCTGTGATATGACATTACTTAGATCCAGTGATCACATTTAATGATTACAACAAAGAATTTAGTTATTTTAGGGAGCTTTTAAACAGGCTACGTTTATAACTATTTCTAGTAGATTTCTTTAGTTCTTTCAATCTTAGAACTTATAGGTTCGTGCCTTTGCAGTCATAGTTTGATTTAATCCCACTGCATTCAACGCTTACCGAACTAGACTGCGCTTTGCAATAGCACCTAAAATAACGCAGAAAGAAAGATATCTAGTAAGAAAGATCCAGTAACACAGGCTTACCTAACCTAACCTAACCTACACCTACAATAAGTTTGCCAATATGATCGAATTACAAGAATAGACTGGACTAGAATTACTCCTTGCAATTAAACGTTCAATTATATTGAAACAATAACATAGCTGCGTAAATGTTTTTTGCGTGAAATGTCCGTTAAAAGTCCTTGTCAAATATGAGCATAAACTAAAAAATGCGCAATACTGACCTTTCACGATAAAATAAAAAATATGATACAATAAAAGTTAAACTTACTCAATTTTTTGCACAATCTTCAAACAGTTAAAAATATAGCACAATTTGTAATATCTATACAACTAAATAAAATTGAAGTGTCCCTTTGTAATGCCAAAATAACAACTTTTTACTAAATGCATATGAAAGTATACATGTTACAATACAATACAATTATTAAAAAAAGTCTGTCTGTCTGTTTGGCTGAAATAATCTTCGAAACGACTGGATCGATTTTGACAGGACTTTCACTGGAAGATAGCTAAAGGTCTAAGCCGTAACTTAGGCTACTGTAATTTTTGAAAAAAGCCTTAGCGCGCGCACCACGCGCTTGGGGCCGCCGTCGCGGGCGTTAGTATCACTTGCGGGCAGATATAAATGTATGCCTTTTTACTCCTTTAACACGCGTGAAACCGCGGGATCAGCTTGTTGTTTAATATAATCGATAGTGTGTGGCCCGCCTAAGGCACAATTTTGTAGTCAATCTAAAGGCTCAATTAGATGCTAATTAGGACTTTAATGTTATACCTATTGTTTAGTATAAAATAAATCTTATAGAATAAGTATAAAAAGCATATTTATGGCATAAAAATATCTTTGGCAAATCACAGTAAGAAAATCAAAACATCATATCGTAGTCATAGTATTATATGAATATAAGACTTAGAAGGAACTATTCGTCGAAATTTCTTAGCGTCACATTCTTTGTTTATATACTTTCTAAATCGAAGGTTAATTAAAAAGACGTTCCAAAAATAATCACTAACATTTAGCCTCTAATTCTCTAACATTTACAACACACAACTATATTGTCCAATCAAGATGGCACAATGGATGCATACGACAAAGGTGTTCTTAAGCTAGTGTGTGTGAGTCTCGCACACATGCTTATATTTGTTGGACATTTTCGTTTATCATTGACAGCGTGACCTCTGTCTAGAGGGTATACAATCAAAGTTCACATTTTTTTCTTTAAAAGTGTGACTATTTGAAATTTCTCAAAAGGATATTTTATTTATCATAGTGAATATGAGTTACATATTTTCATCTGTCACTTTAGAGAAATTACCTTATAAATAACTATTAGGTCTAAAATATAAATAAATTACCGAGAAAATGTATAGGTAATGAAAATAAAGCATATTGACGAAATTTGAACAATATTTCTCGCGTGTGCGAAATTGATCAAAATTTTTATAGGAATATCAAAACAAAATTACATCTACCATATCAGAATCTCTTTACGAGTCCAAAAAATCACTCAAAATCTAATGACTAATAAAATTGTGACAAAAATCACTTCTACCTAAATTACGTTTGCTTTTAAGAAATCGGATCGATGCAGAATTACAATCGATTACTGACTAGATTGTATAATACGTACTTCACGAAGATATTTGAATTAATCTAAATATTTTCATGATGAACTTCCACCATGTGTCTGCGCCAATTGTTTTTCGAAAGGAACTGCTTCCCGCAACGTTCGCACGTAAACCGCTTGCTCTCATTATGTGTCCGTAGGTGTCTATTAAGACTGAACTTAATCGTGAACGTTTTATGGCATATGTTGCATTCAAAATTCTTCTCGCGCTTGTGCGTCACCATGTGAGTCTCCAGCTGGCCACGATTGAAAAAACTTATCTCGCATTCGGTACATTTGAACTGGCGCTCCAGCGAGTGGTAGAGTTTCATGTGGTTGAGGTAATCCACCCGCTCGGCGTACACACGGTCGCACGAGTTGCATATGAATCTTGGCACATCCAAGCCGTGAACCTCCCTAAGATGGCGTACTTTTCTGTCGTAGTCGACAAACGTTTCTCCGCAATGAGCACACTCACTAATGGCAGTTTTTCTATGAATCTTTTCGTGTGTGATCTTATTGGTAATTGTTTCACCCGTTTTATCAGGATAGGCGCATTTGACCGTGCCCTTATCGTGAATCCTTAGGTGATACTTCAGCCTTCCCGCGTTGACAAAGCCCATGTCGCATTCTGTGCAAATGTAATTTCTGCAATGCTTTGCCATTGTGTGTTCTAGAAGCATCTTGAATTTGGTATACCTGCTGGAGCACATGAAACAAGTCAGTGTGTCGAAATCGTTGTAATCAAACTTGAAGGGCACGATGTGGTTTTTGATGTCTCCGTATATTCTCTTCTTGTGAGCGATCGACAGATGATTCATTACGGCTTGAACGTTATGTATTTTTTTAGTACATATAAAGCATTGTAAGTCTGTTATGTCTAATTTTACAAAGTAGTTGGCCATGTCGGGTTTTTTAATGAAATAGGCATTTGAAAAGCTGTGATGGCATTCGAGCGTGTGCATCTTGAGTTCCCTCGGTTTCTGGCATTGTACCTCGCAAAAGGCGCATTCATATCCAATGCCAGAAAATTTACGGATGGGCGTTGCGTTTGTCCAACGCATGATCGTTTTTATATTGTCAGCTTGTTTAGGAAATTCGATAACATGAGGCTTCGGTCCTGGTTTTGACTTTATCTGGCGTCTTTTATTAAATTTTTCCACCTCATCATCTTCAGATTCCAGAGCACGTGCTTCCAATATCTTAACTCTAAATTTATCTTCCTCATTCTTCTGTTCAGAGTCACTGTTGAACAAATCATCAAATTTACTTTCTGAAGAATCTTTGCTACTTTTCTCTTTTTCTAGTTTCCCTCTTTTGGAGCTTGTTGGGGTAACATCACTGCTACCATAACTAGAATCTTGTTTGTTATTATCTCTGGTATTTTCTTCACTTCGTCTTCTTTTTACTACTTCCTTATTACCTTCCTTATTGACGTCTTTAATATTTCCATGTACAGAAACAGTAGTACTAATACTATCTTTTTTCCGCCCTTCTAAACCATGGTCAACTCGGTCCTTGATATCAATATTGTTCTTTTTAATTTCATCAAAATTCTTATTTCTAGAACTATGTGATGACTTTCGCTCCGAAGATTTTTTATCGCTACTTTCACGCCTCCTATGTTTGGAACGTTTATCATAGTCACTTTTTCGACTTTCCTTTGACTTATCTTCCGAAGTCTTATTATCTGCACCTTCTTTCTTATCCTTAAAATGCTTATCACTGGAATCAGTCTTTTTCTTTTCTTTTGAATTCTCGTTTTTAGGCTCATCGAGTAATTCACAACCAAAATACTTATTATCAATACTGTTTCTGTTACGATTAGAACCCTTATCATCATATTTTCTATTTTTTTCTCCCCGATCCTGATTCTCAAATATATTACTGTCACTATCTTTTCTTTTCTGGTACAAAATCTCATTGACAGTGACCCTTTCCTTGTCATTCGAACTCCTATTTTCGTTGAGATCGTCAAATAAATTATTACTAAATCCCATGTTTCCGAGATTTCCACCTTTGGTTGTTGTAAAGGGCTTATATAACATATCTTTATATTGATTTTCATTAGATCTCTCAAATAAGTTACTACCAACTCCCATATTCTCAAGATTTATTATTTTTGCCCCATAGGAATCATTGAAAATATCCTTACATGGTTTTTCCTTACTCTTATATTTAAGATCATCTAGTAATCTACGTCTAGGTTTCTTATTCTCAACATAAATATCTTTGTTATCTGCATCGTTTTTGATAATGTCAGTCATTTCTTTTTCTTTTTTACTTTTAAGATCGTCAAGTAACTTACGTCTAGCAGGAGGAGGAGTAAAATTATCATCTCCGCTGTCTTCCTTGAAACTTTCACTATCATGCTCCTTATTTTTTATTTCCATTAATCGTTTATATTTAAGATCATCTAGTAATGTTCGTCTATGAGGCTTGATAATGACACTCTGATTTTTCACCATAGATTCTAGCTGAATTAGTTGTTCATTGTTAAGACCATACTTATTTTTTTCAGTAGCTTTAATCTTAAGATCATCCAGCAACTTTCGCCTATAAGTATTTTTAAGAACATCATTTGTTTTGTCGTGCTCAGTTTCCTTGATACTGTTCTGATTTTCTATAGTTTTTTTAGTTTGAAGATCATCAAGCAGTATTCCTTTGTGACTGTTGGTGTCAAAGTCTATTTTATTTTCTATATGACTTTCAATTTCATTATCCGTTGAAGTTTGATTTTCTTTTGATCCCTTGTTTTGATTACCATCAGTTTTATTTTGTTTATTTTCTCTGGAACTCTTACTTTGGTAATCCGTCACACTTTTATTTTCTCCAGACCTCTTGTTTTGATAATCATCAGCCTTATTTTGTTTATTTTCTCTGGAACTTTTACTTTCATAATCATTTACACTTTTGTTTTGTCTAGATTCCTTGTTTGAATTATCATCATACTTACTTTGTTTATTTTCTTTGGAACTCTTAGTTTGATAATCCATTACACTTTTATTTTCCCCAGACCTCTTGTTTTGATAATCCTCAGCCTTATTTTGTTTACTTTCTCCAGACCTCTTATTTTGATAAACCTCAGCCTTATTTTGTTTATTTTCTCTGGAACTCATACTATGATAATCCGTTACACTTTTATATTCTCCAAATCTCTTATTTTGACAATTCTCAGCCTTATTTTCTCTAAATCCTTTGCTTTGATTATCCTCAGTCTTGTTTTGTTCATCTTTTCTGGAACTCATACTTTTATTTTGTTTATCTTTTCTAGAACTGTCACTTTTACGATCAGATACAATTCTGTTTTCTCTAGATCCCTTGTTCGGATTATCATCAGCCTTATTTTGTTTATCATCTGCAGGCTTATTACATTTATAATCATTAATACTTTTATTTTCTCTAAACTCCTTGCTTTGATTGTCATTAGCGTTGTGTTTATAATCGTTCTTTGATATATTCTTGGACTCTTGACTGCTAGTAACAATATCTGGGTGAAAAGTAACCTTTTTTTTAACTTTCATCTCAAGATTAGAATTCCTACTGCCTCCATCACTATTACCAATATCGACACCTTTTTTGCCATTTTCATCACTTTCCTTCGACTTATATTTATCAATGATATTACATTTTAAAGAGCCTTGTTTAATAGTAACAGAAGAAGTAGTCTTCCCGGGCGTACTGACAAGTTTTTCACGTTCATTACACTGATTTTTCATAGCAGTTAGTCCAATCTCTCGGTTTTTTATGAGATTAATTTCAGCCTCCTTGATTTTTACAATATTTACCACGGCTTTTCGATTTTTTATAGCATTCATTGTAGCTTCTCGGTTTCTCAATTCAGCCTCTCGTTTTTCTCTAAAACTGTTAGGCAAAGGTCCCTTGAAGATGTCATAGTCTTGATACTTTTGTTGAATATCTTTCTTATTAACATTGTTTGCATCTTGTTTAGGTTTCGCATTAAAATCTGTGATCTTTTCGTTATCTTGAGCTTTGACATCTTCATTTACTTTATTTCGTTCAAGAACGACGCTATTTTCTTTACTTTGAAATTTATGCGGAGATAGTTTATTATCATTATTATCTTTTTCTTTACAATTTTGTTTTTTGTTAATCTTATTTGTTTCATCCCAGTTTTCAATTTGGCCACAATCAACACTTTTGCGGCGTTGAGATATCTTAGTGCCTATCTTATCTATACCTTCAAAATCAGTCTTTGGTGTAAACTTCTCAAAAACGCTATGTCTTCTTTGCCTTATACGTTTACATTTCTCACTTTCGTTTCGGCGGGAATGTCTAAGTTTATTATCCCAAACCTTTCTTTTAATAACTTGATAATCATCATCGTCATCATCATCATTGTATAAATCATCTTCTTTTGGCACGTCAATTTCTAAATCATACCTTTTTCGTCTAGACCGCCCAGTGTCGATTATATTGTCCACCGATACTCTACTACTAATGTCGTGTTTTGCAAGTGCCTTCCTAATTGCAATATTCTTTTCTATTTTGGAACGCTTTATCTCTTCTAATGTTTCCTTTAAGCTATCTTCTTTTTTCCGTTTGCAACCTCTGCTATCATCTTCTTTATTCTTCTGATCTTTCGCTTTATTTTCAATATCTTTTTTGTCTTTTTTTTCGGAACTTTCATTTTCAGTATTTTCCGTTGTCTTGTGTGTTGAATATTTATCGTTATTCTTATTTTGTCCAGTGTCAAACTTATTTAAATCATTAACTTTACTTGGTTCAATTTCCGCGTTAACACTGTTTTCAATATTTTCGTCTGAGATATCAATGATATTATCAATTTTATGTTTTTTGTCTTTTTTTCCGGAACATAAATTTTCAGTATTGTCCGTTATTTTCTGTCTTGAATGCTTATCGTTAATCTTATTTTGTCCTGTATCCAACTTTTTAAAATCATTAACTGTATTTGGCTCAATTTCCGCGTTAGCACTGTTTCCAATATTTCCCTCAAATATCTCAATATTTTTAACGTTATTTTGTCGTGTGCCCTCATTAGCCAGAGCTTCCGTAGCGAGGGGATCATCTTCTGTATGCAACAAAACATCATCACTTTCTGGATCCTCTCTTTTTATCTCTATTACCAACTCGTCGATTATTATGTCTTGTTCCTTACCATTCGCATGTTGACTACCTACAAAGAAATACATCAATTACTCGTAAAGTTCGCAAAGAGAAAACATTATTTTATTAAAACAAAAAGCGGAGCGTTTTGTGATAAAGCCAACATTTATTCTACTTTGGAACTAACAAATACATGCAAAAGAAAGTGTACTTATATTTGGTTGGAAGTGAACACAATCATGTTTTAAAAACATCGAACGGTGTTCTGGAACTGTCAGTTATTTTGACTCTGTCGAATGGTGCAGACACGCCTTGAAATATATTGATTTTTCGGCAGGAACATCTTCAAATTGCACAATAACATAGCAGGTTGCATGCCCAGGACTGGAATATTTGATAAGTGTGCTATAACAGCTACATGTGGTTATAACGTCTATGTTCAAGCGCACACTGTTACTGTTACTGTTACTGTTACTGTGTTGTACACTGTTAGTTAGTATTGTTATTTGTATCGCGCTATTTCGCGCGAATGAATGTCTTTTCATTGCACACACCCGACGCTGACAGACGCCATAGCAAACGCCTAAAGCCTGTACCGTCAAATTACAGCTGACTACATACATACGTCATTACGCTTGCTACATACAAGTATATCATAGTAGAAAGACGCTATGGTATATTGTATTAAATAGCACCAAACATTAAATAATCGCAAAGCGAGAAAATTAACCTTTTACTCTTCCAAGACCACATAGTTTCCGTTATTCGCATCGGCTCTGTACGAAATGAAATCTCAGAGAAAGCAAGATGATGGACAATAAATGGTGTGAATGGTATTTATTATATTCGGATATGATAGATGATGCTAAAAATTTGATTTTATGAGTGAAGCAAGCTTTTAAGATGTGTGTTTGTTATTTTAAAACTGACGAAGAAAATTCTGATTATTCTCAAATAACTCTCGTATTTTAGACGACAGATGTGAGAATAAAATGTGATAGCATAAATATAACTCTTGTTCATTGATCAAATAGTCACAAGTATAGTATAATCGTACTAGATCATAGTGTAACTGAAAGCAGCTGGTGGGAAATTGAATATTCCGATAGTTTAGCCAAATAAATATAATAAAAAGTCAACGAGTGTCATACAGAAATGTCTCAAGAAGACTTATTGAATACTAATTATTAACACAGAAATGTATTCCAAGATTGAAACCAAATTCCATATGAACTGTGATAAAAAATGAACTTATCCTGAAAGGGATTAGTTTTATAAATGGGTTTTATATAGATGGTACAACTCTTGGCAAATGGCAATGATGAACGCAAAACTACAAATTACCGCCTATACTCTGATATGTCTTCAAATTAGACCTTAGAGGCAACAATTCACCTGGAATCGATTCCGTGACGGTGTTCCGTTCAATTATATTATCATTTTGGATCGGTTACAGAGGTACACGATGAACTCATGATTATATTGCCACCATTAAGGATAAAGTCTGATCTCGCCATAAGATAGACAAAAAATATTTTCTGTAACATACCATAACGAATTTGAGAGTAACAAACTTTTTCATTCTATTATTATAGGTCAATAAACACAAAATATGTGTGCATATAGTTGTCGTTAATAATTCGTATGTATGTAGTTGTACATTATTGGACAACGAGTTTGTATAAAAATTGGCATGACCTTTAGTTTTATTTTAGTGTTTTGTGTGTTTACATTTTCAGAAGAAAAACTACAATATAATGTTTACGAAAATATTATATTAAACTTTTAGTTATACAATATTTATAGAAATAAATAAAATTAAGTACCTATCCGCCTCTCGGATAAAACAAATTATATTATCTGAGATAATAAATGCTTATTTTGTTGGTAAAAAAAAAAAAAAAACATAAACAAACGTTATTAATGCGTGTTCCTATTTTATGGAAAAATGTTAACAACGTATGACTCCATTTTCCCGGAGACTTTGAGTCCCGAGTCGATAAACCTAAATTCAAAACTTTCAAAGACAGAAAGAAAATTACCAAGAGTAACCGTACACGATAGGAATCGGAGCTTCGAAAACAAGCTACAATTAACATTTTAGTTTTGGCAACCACTAAACAGATTCCGGCTTATACTTTTTCGCCATGTTTGGATCTCACGTGTCCCCGCCAGCTGCATTTCTGCACGAATGCCATTCCGCAGTGTTCGCATTTAAAGCGGCGATCGTCAACGTGTATCCGCATATGCTCTCGTAGGGTCTTCCTGCGCCCGTACGCCTTGTGGCACACCTCACACTCAAACTTCCTCACACCCGTGTGCTTCACCATGTGCTCCCGTAACTCGTACGGCATGAAGAACTTCATATCGCAGACGCTGCACTCGTGTCGCCTTTCCATCAGATGGTCCCGTTTCGTGTGCACCGTCAGCGCTGTTTTGGAAGTAAAAGATTTGTCACAAGCCTGACATTTCAAAGACATTGCTTGAACGCCGTGCACAATCGCCAAATGCTTTTCCTTCAAACGATAGTCCTTGAACTTCTCGTCACAGTAGCCGCAACGATTCAACATGTTCGCGTAGATGTGAACAGATTTCTCGTGCGATTTCTTCCTTCTGATCGACGTGTACACTTTGGAACAGAAGTCGCATTTAAACGTCCCCGTTTTGTGCCCCTCCGCGTGGCTCAATAGAATGTTCCTATTAACGAAGCCCGCATCGCATACTTCACACACATAGTTCCTGTAATGCGTGTTCATGTGTTCCTGCAACGCTTTGAATTTATTGAAGACCGTCGAACAAATGACACATCTGAGTAGTTCGTCGGTAAATTTGAACGGCATTATGTGGTTCTTGATGTCGGTGAACATATTCTTCTGGTGGACTTTTATGAGATGATCGATCAACTGCTCTACGGTGTCAATGGCGTTGTCGCAAATTTTACATTCTAACGATGTTATGTCTAGCTTAACGAGGTAAGAGAACATCATCTTCCCTTGCATGAAAAACCGTCTGGACTTGTCGTCGTGGAATCCTAGGGTGTGCTTCTTCAAATCGGTCGGATCTGGGAACTGACTAGTGCAGAAGCAACACGCGTATCCTATCCCGCCTCGACAACGTATAGGCGTTGCGTTCGAACATTGAAGTATTTGCCTGATATTGAAACGGTGTTTTTCTAACTCCTTCGTTGCTTTCATCTCATAATTGGCGCTTACAGACTCGCCTTTGGGAACCAGCTTCCTTTTTAGCAATCTGGAAGTCTTTGGCTCTTGTTTGCTAGTTTTCGCTTTATTACGTAGCGCACCTACAAAGAAAATCACAAGTTATTCATTTTTCACTTTTCCGCTTATACTAAAACTAGGCACTTTTGCTCCGTTCGAACGCATCAATTTCTTATTGTTTTATAAAATACTGTAGTACATATTAATACGTACTAAAATCTGAATGTGTTAAATGGAAGAAAATTCGTATAATTATATATTGTAATTGAAATACCTGAGTAAGTTATAAGAATACATTTTCATCTTAAAAAAAAATTATTTAAATTAACTTACTAGTAAATATCATTGACATAATACTTTAATATAAGATCATATACAATCTGGATCGATGGTATATACAAATACATCGTTTGTTATGAGAGTAATTTGTATTTCACTTCAACAAATTATCAAACAATTTCCGAATGTATGGATCTCATATGTTTCCTCCACGATTTTTTATAAACAAACGCCTTCCCACAATGTTCACACTTAAACCTACACTTGGCACTGCCAGTCTCATGCGTTCTCATATGTTCCCGCAACGTTGGTTTCCTGACGTACGTCTTTGCACATATATCACATTTAAACGCCCTTTCGCCTGTATGTTTTAGCATATGACTCGCCAGATCCGCCCGCTTGAAGAAACTCATCTCGCAAGCATCACACTTGTATTTCCGTTGCATTAAGTGTATTCGATTTGTGTGCGTTGTTAATTTAGATTTACTTGTGAAGGTTTTGTCGCACGCCATACAACGTATGTCCTTAGGCTCAACCCCATGTACCTTTTCCATGTGTTCACGTTTTCTCCTATAGTTGATAAGCTTTTCCTCGCAGTATGGACATTTGATCCTGTTCTTGCCGTCTATATGAATAGCTTTTTCGTGCTTGAGCATTTTGGATCGCGTGTCATACATTTTGTCGCAGTGGGAACATTTGAATTCTCCCTTCTTGTGACTTATCGATTGATGGTTACGCAGCGTCCTTTGAGTTATAAACGGAGTCGAACATTCCTCGCACTCAAAGTTCCTGTAATGTATATTCATGTGAATACGCAACACGTTGAAACTGTCAAACTTGTTGGAACATATACAACAGTATAACGCATCCTTGTTGAACCCAAAAGGCACTATGCGGTTTTGGATATCGGTATACATTTTTTTATCATGATCTACTTGTAAATGGTCAACTATCTGTTCCAAGCCTTCGATGTTTTTGTCACAAATCGTACACCGGAGGTTAGTGATATCAAGCCTAACTATATATCCTCCTAGATAAGAATCTTTCATGTATATATTCTTTTCTGTGTCATTGTGAGTCTCCACAGTATGATTCTTAAGATCAGCCGGTTTCTCGTAGTACAGTGGACAAAATCCACAAACATATCCCATTCCGTTGTGATTTTTTATTGGTGTTGCATTTGAATGCAATAAAATAGTTCTAATGTTATGTAAATGTTTGTCCAACTCTTTTCTTTCTCTCTTCTTAAAAGCTAGTCTTATCGAATTTGGTTTATTATTTGGGACATCAGTTGTTTCTTTAATTTCCTTCTTTGTTATTGTTATTTTCCAATCAGCGGCTGCCGATGGTGCCTTAAATTTTTTGGCGCCGATTTGTATTTCATCTTTGATTTTCGGTTTCAACGTGGACTGAACGTCCGTCGTGACAGTACTGTCTTCTCCGCTACCTACAATGAAAAGGAATCTGTTAGATGATTGCTTCATAAATTTTACAGTACTCTTGATGTACAGTGGCGGAGCCCACGCGGAATAGCCGTTATGTAGGGAAACGACACTTATGATTTATATACGAAAACATACAGGAACGATAGACGCAACACATATGCGACATAGTACATGCGAACCGCTTCTGGTTTTTTTTGTTTAGGGGTGTTTTCTCCTAGCACCCCGAACGCATTCAATTACGCTTCTGCATCTTTGTTGTACAATTATTAAAAACCATTTCTATAAAATAATAAATGAACATAACTGTGTATATTCTTACACTCTTTTTAACATCTGTACAGGTACAAGATTTATTCATGGTTGAGGATAATTAAAGGACGATTTTGTATGGTTCAATCTAGTCGATATCACAAATGAAAAAATCAGAGACTATTTAAAACGTATATTATGCATCATTAAGTCTAATAATACTATAAGGTACATATCACAACACAATCACAATCTCTGTAACGTCTACTTATTTCGGCACGTTAGCATGAGCGTTCTTGCAGATGCCATGATTCTTCTTCATATGTTTTCGTTTACTATTCTGAGTGGCATAACCCTTCCCGCACACTTCACACTTAAATTTCCTCTCGTTGGTGTGCGTCGCCATATAGTGTCCTATCATGTGCCTCTTAATAAAGAAACCCATGTTACACACTGAGCATTCGTATGGCCTTTCCTTCAAATGCACGCTTCGCATATGAAGCATTAGATTCGATTTCAAATTGAATTTCTTATCGCACTTATCGCATTTGATTCCTTCAACGTTGTGGACTTGCATCATATGCCTCGTCTTTTGGTAGTAATTCTTAAACCTAGCCTTGCATATCTGGCACACGCTGTCGCCCGCGATGCCCTTATGCTCGGTATTAACATGAGCCTTCTTCTTCGACTCTGCAGCGAAAGTCTGTCCACAATACTTGCAAGGGAAGCTCGATTTCTTGACGTGGGTCGTCTCGTGTCTATTCCGGCGAAAGCTGTTCACGAAACCGGCGCCGCATATCGTGCAAATGAAATTCCTGAAATGGTTGTTCATGTGCTGCATGAGCAGCTTCATGTTATGGAATATTTCATTGCAGAGACAGCAGTTCATCTGCTGCTCGTTAGTCAGCTTGAACGGCTGGAAGTAATCAGTCGCTTCCAGGTAATAATTCTTTTCGTGTACGTTCACTAGATGCTCCACTAAAGTCCTTAAGCTATCCATAGGCTGATCACATATCGTGCACTTCAAATCTACAATGTCCAAGAACGCTACGAAACTGCTCATTCCCGAGCCGGCTTTGAACGAGGGTTTTTCTCTGCCGTGATCACGTTTCGTGTGATCCCTCAGCACATCAGGATCGGGGTACGTCTTATAGCAGTATGCGCATATGTATCCCGCATCGTTTCTATCTTTGAACGGCGTCGCGTTCGAGTATTTGAGCAACGTTGTTAAGTTGTGCCATTGTTTCTGCATCTCGGACAAATGCTTTTCGCGAATAACTAACTTAGATATCGGCACAGTGTCCTCGTTTGCAGCCTTTAAAGTCCTCTTTCGTTTTTTTGTTGCTCTCGTCCGGCCTATAAAAGAAAAATAACTTGTGACATCCGATTCAGAATTCACATCAACGTTATTACGAGTCTACAAAGCTCGTACACCACGAGTCCACCTTAAGATAAATGAATTTTTTGCACTCCGAATGATGATGCCGTTAAGAGCAACTATATTCTGTATTTTTTATTTTTAAAAGTATTTGGTCCGTTGTACGTATTGTGTTCTATGTTTGCGATAAGTTATCGTTTATCTTATATTTAAAACTGTTCCTATGTTAATAGCTACAATTAAAATGTATATTATGTACCAATATATAAAAACAGTCTACCGTTTATTTCCTTCAAGTATCTGATAAATAAAAGCGACGAATTGACTAAATTACTATTTACAATAGTATTAGATGATATGTATAAGAAATTATAAATACTGTAATTATTAAAAGGAAGAAATGTTTAAGGCAACTAGTCATTATACTTTCACTTGAAACACTAATAGAGAAAATAAAAAAAAAATTAATATGTAATAAGAGGGTAGTATTGAAATCAAATTCATACGATTACTTACAATAGGTTTATTGTTACAACACACATACCTCCGAAATTGTCGTAATTATGAAATCTTACTTAATGAAATTGTCTTCTTCGTCAATAACCTGCCACAATTGTGTATTAGAGTGATTGTATCCAGAGCAGTGGTTATAATTCAAAAACATGCATTGTGTAGGTAATAACAAATCCATGTTTTAACCATTGACATACTGTATACTAAAGTACTATGAAAGACTACGTACAAATGTTGTGACGCATTAATCTGCAGCTGTGCCAGTCACATAGCCTATGCGAATGAGACCCTTTTGTAGCATACCACTTTGTTGCAAATCAAGCGCTGCAGTTTCGAAGGATACGTCAGACGGTATTGTTATTGCTTCAGCGCTTGTGTGACTTTAAGTTATAAATTGCAAAAAAGAACACGATTAATGTTTGAACTAGCTTCTCTAGTACATAGTATCTCGATGGTTTTTACATCTGTTTCACCGGTAGTATAAATAAGTTTCTGTATTTCAATAGCAGTTCCGCTGATATCATAGCTTGGTACATCAAAGCGAACACACTCAAAAGAGGCATCCAACTCAACATACCTAAATAGTGATTGTGTATGGTGGCAAAATCTTTAGTGGGAAACTGCATTCGCATATCACGCATCTCACAGAAAGAAATTAATTTTTTTAATGGTCATTAAACAAACGCTATATAAAAAGCGTTCATTGAAACAAGTGATTATTTGACCGATAAAACTGTGTGGTCTAATGTATCTCCACATGTTCTATTAGCTATTGTATGTGAAACCTTTTTTTTTAAAGATGTTTGTTATGGAGATTATTCACCGCTTCTTCTCCATAACATAACACTTTGCGAAGTGATGGTAATTTAAATTGACGTCCTACAATAATTCTGTAAAGGATCTACTTTGAATAAAATATTTTTGATTTGATTTGAATAGGCAGCAATGTATGTATCTATCATTATTTTTTTTCTATTGAAAGGTTTTTACAAATGCCCAAACTTTTCAATGGCTATTTTATATGCATCACAGGAATTGGACCGTGTGTCTGTTTGTCTTCATTTGCATCGTGCAACACCATGAATATTGAGGTCTCTAAGTAAATAGATTCAGTATGAGCTCAACTTTTATGTGAATTACAATATAGCAAATTTGAAATGATAACTGTTACCTTGTTTAGGAAGATAAGCACGTGTATAATGTTTAAAATTGTGAAGTAATTGTTACAAAGTTTCTTTTTAAAATATTTTAGACTTTCATTATTTAAATTGGTCAGAAAAAAAAAACATTTGGAATAATATTATAGGTGAGCATTCTAAAGCATTCTTCATCACATATATCTAATTAAGGAAACGTTCAAGTCCATCACAGACCCCTGATAGAATCGACACATCCTTTTAACACTCATTGAATCAGTCATAAAGATATTTGTATACTATAATCACTCGAATATACATTTAAACTTTTTGTAGAATATAAATCTCACTTTTCCTTCAAATATATCAGAAATATGAATTTGAAAAAGAAAATAGAATGATTGCACTGTAAATTATATCACCATTATCTGCATATATTATGTTGGAGTTGTTACTTAATCCAGTTTCTTTTTCACAAGTATAAGTCTCTCTTAATTTAATATATATTTAAGCAGCATCCGTACTTATATCGAACTTTAATACATCACGAAACTCTTAAGTTCATTTTAATACGGTAACATTATTTACATTCAACACTGCTCGATCTGCTGTTTCATCTTTTCGGCAATCTCTTTAGCTTTATTCTCAGCTGCGATCTGCTTTAACGTAACCTCTCTATTGTCTATCAAATGTTTCACGTCATCAAACTCCTTGAAAATGTCTAAATCGTCTTGGTGCAAGCGCACGTGACTCTTTAGACTGCACTTCTGCATGAACGTTTTATTGCAAACCTCGCACTGATACCTCTTATCGTCGTCGTGTATCTTCATGTGCTCTTTCAGCGTTCTCGCCCGCGAGAAGGACTTCCCGCACACATTGCACGAACTCGGCTCCAAGCCAGAATGCTTTGACATGTGGTCTATGAGACCTCGCTTAGAAAAGAACTTAGCATTACACTTATCACACAAGAAGTTTCTCTGCTGGAGGTGATGATGTTTTATGTGCCTGTTCAATTCGAATTTCTTCTTGTACGACTTGTTGCACGCATTGCAGGGATACACTAAAGGAGCCTCGTTGTGCGCTTTCACCAAATGTTCGCTACGGTCGTAGTAACTGACGAATATCTCTGGACAGTGCGGGCATTTGTTCCTCAACCAACCGCCAGTATGCACGCCTTTCACGTGGTTACGCTTTTTCGTGAGCGAAGTGTACGCCTTGTCGCAGAATTCACACGGGAAGTTGCCTTGGTAGTGCGTCTTCCCGTGTTTCCTCAAAGCTCCAATAGTTATGTAACCGGCGCCGCATTTGTCACAACAATAATTACGATAATGGCTGCTCATGTGGTGATAGAGATTCTTAAACGATATGTGCACGACGGAACAGATAACGCAAGTGAAGTTTTTACCGTTCTCGAGGCGGAACGGTAGTATTATATCCTTAATGTCCTTATGGATGACCTTGTTGTGATCTCCAACTAAGTGATCTTTGAGGTCATTGAGATCTTCCATGCTTTTATTACAAACGGTGCAACGGAGATCGGTGATGTCGACTTTAATCGGATTGTAACTGAGTTTGTAATCGAGCATCGTGTTGATTTTGTCCTTTTCCGACTGTTGCGCCGTGTGCGCGCGCAGATCGTCGATGTGTTGGAAGTGTTTCGCGCAATAGAGACAGGAGAAGCCTTTGATAGTCTTATCCCTGAACGGGCTGGCGTTGGAGTACTGTAGTATCGCGGTTAAGTTGACTCTGTGCTCTATGCGCTCTGGCGTTGCGCTAACGTCCGATTTCTTTTTCTTTCTCTTGCGCTTGGGCTCCGCGCCGTCCGTTCCTACAACAGAAACGAGCACATCTCAATTATCTTCATCCACTCTCATTGTCTTCTTATCATTATTTGTATTGTTTTAACAGCGTTTTCTTTTAATCTTCATCGACTTCGTTTTGATATTCTGTTATTGCTTCAATTTCGCAGAGGTTAAGGACGATAAAATAATAAGAAACACACTTGTAGTATTGTATTTTTTATTAATAAACAACATTGACCTTTGTAAATATGAGTAAATCTTATAACTACAACTCTTTACTTATAATTATGGACGCAGCTGGACTATCCATTGCTATAACGACAATGGACTATATAACAATTAGATAGATAAGTTTTTATCGCTAGCAGTAACGAACAATTGCACGCATTTTTTACCGTTTTTATTTGAGACGTAGGTTCTTAAGTAAATAACGCTTCAATAATAGTACGTATGCTTAAAATAGTACAATTAACATCGCAAGCATAGTCAATGAGACCGCAGTTTTATTGTGCACATTCAGTTCAATAAAGGTATGTGTTTTATACGTGACAAAGCAGTGTATCCAGTATGAACAAACGAAGAACATCATGAAACTAATATATTGCGTAGTAGTAGTCGTAGAAACAACATTGGTAAATTAAAATATTATAGGATTATAATTTGGTACGTACGTATTAAACAAAAAATCAAATATCATTCGCGCAAAGGATTTTTTTTTTATTGACGCCAACGAACCCTCCATAGGTATCAACGCTCGCACGAAGTCAAAACAGAACGACCGTTTCAGACTAGAAATGCAATAACTGTTATATTGACGCTTAAAATGAATGAAACTGACATTTTTTTACCGTCGTCAGAAGTCAGATTCCAGGTTTGACAACAAAGCCTCTCACTTTCTATTTTATATTACATAACCTATACATATTATGAAACAAAGCCCCCAAAAGCTGTCTGACTGTGTTCGATTTTCTTAAACTCTACGGAACGTAATTTTGTACGGTTTTTACTGAAAGGTAATTCTTAAATTTTTGAAGGTGTAGGATTATAGTAAATTATGGTTTTATGAAAATTCACTAAAATACAACGATTACCGTTGAAGAGATCGCGGGGTTGTATAAAAAACCACGCAGGCGAAGCCGCGGGCATAGCTGGTGTAATATATTATTGCGGACATATATTGTAGATTCAAAACAGTGTAAACCACCCAGACGACACGCTTAATGCGTATTTTACCTTTACTCTTTTCATTTTCATACTAAATAAAATAGCACTTCTAAGTCCCAAAACATATTGCAAATCTCAGATAATTAACTATACGAATTTCACAAACAAATATTTATTGACTTTGCCAAAAATATCCATTCATAGTAAATGTTACAACAAAATGTAACTTACCTTGCACGCGTCTCATATTCTTGTATAAAATCATCTTTTCCGAATTCTAAAGCGATCGGTCCATAAATTGAAGGGTATAATTTTTCTTCTATCTACAGCGTTTCACAAACAATCCAAATCGGATCGATAATTAAATCAATGTCTCATTTGAATTTCTTCTCAACGATTTAGTCTTATTATGAACCCATAAGTAACAAAAGAACGTATTGTCAAACTAAGCAATAAAAACAGTCAATACGCGGAATAATTAAAAAAAAAGTAAAATCGTTTACTCGTTTTGTTTAAATTCAAAGCCACGATCGATATGTTAAATTCTAGACTATATGAAAATATTGTTTCAAACCATTGATGGTTTTCAAATACCTTCAGGCGTGTTACAATATTGGATAGTTTAGATGACCCTAAAACTAGGGTTTTACTTTATTAAAAGTAATAGATTATTAATGCATTACAGACAAAAAGCAAATCCTCATACCATGGTGACGACAGTGCTGTACAATGAAGCACCATGGGAGCTTCAAATTCCAATAGATCGGAGTGCTAATATTTTACACCTTCAAAAATCGTCTATTAATTGAAAATTTGAACACTTCCCATCTTCTCATCACGAACGTGCCAGTTGAGTATGTTTCCTTTCTCATCTAAATGTCCTATGACATAGGGTTGTTCCAAAATGTCTTCAAACGTTTGTTCAACTTCACAAAATGATTAAACTTTAACAGAATTTCATTCAAATGGTTGTTTATCAGCAATCAGTTAACACTTCTCCGATTTCCTTTCTTTACGTGGTCAAATGTCTTCAGCGACGGGAATCACTTTATGACTTACTAAGTTAAAAGCGATTGCAAGATGCACGGATTTTTCAACGGATTTAATAAATGGCTACGCATTAATTGGCAAAACAAGACTTTTTTAAGTAATATACATAAAAATAGTCAACTGACTAGAATCAAGGTGATATAAGAGGAAACGCATCCTACTGATAACCTTCAACAAGACATTCCGTATCGTGTCTTCCATTAGTTTCCACCATAGCTTTTAATTTGCATCATACGATATCAATGCATTTTAAGTCACTTATAGATAACACTATTTTTTTTGGCTAAATAGCATTCATCCAAATTATTTACGTGCGCGTAAAGATGGGACGATAGAATGTAAATTGGCCGAAATTTGAGGATTAATTTCATTTAATAAATTTGTTAAGTATATCCTCCCAAAGAGTATATCATCGTAGTTGCGGATAGAAAAAGACGTGTAGTCGATAGATCGATCTATAGTAATTTTCCAAAAGTTTATAAGTGCTAGATAGAATCGCATAGTAACAAAAAGGATAGATACCTAACATAGTGTAACACTAACAACAACGAACGACATTGCAATATTACATGTACGGCATAATTGTTACGGCAATGGTGCCGATATCATATATATTCAATTTCCATGGGTGTCTTTTAAAGAGCCAAATATGGTCATCATGAAACTGTTATAAGTATCAAGTTACACGGGTTTAGGATCCTAGGATACTTACTGAAATATGCTGAAGTAACTACTAATGTAACTGAAGACATCATTTCTATTATCATCATACCACCATCAATAACCATTAGATCATCAATAACCATCTCCAAATATAACAGTGCTCAATCACAGATACGTTCCTACACCTGAAAAACGGAGCGTCCCCACCCGTCCAATTTCATGAATATTGTAACTAGTTTGGCAATCATATTTGAAGCGCATTGGACCCAATTCAATACTGATATGATCGTTGGCAATTTAATTGATAATCAAATTGGCTGATCAAATCAGCTCGTGTGGACTAACCCCGTAAGATGAAGAGGAATAACTCTTTTAAAGTTCAAAATTAATTGTTGTATTGTTTTCATGCATGTGACTAGCGCACAGACAGTACCGCCGTCGCACTTGCTTAACAGCAGATAAAATGTTACTGTGTTCCGGTTTAAAAGGTTTGATACACGAGACGCATCGAAGAGTAATTAATCCTTGGATTGAGTAACGCATCTGAGGCCGACCTTAAATCCTAAGGACTTCTTATCTTATTTGAGCTTGACGACTCCTTGAGCTTGATTCTAAATCTCCATGGTTGGCGGTGGCTACTAGTACTACCATCAGATTTATTACATGCCCTTTACTACATACATTTAATGAAAGAGAACTTTGGAACAATTTTGGTGTTACTATATTAGTAGTTTTGTCGCCTGCCCCCTTTTTTATTGATTTATTTATATTTTCTCTCGACTACCACTACAATAGATTTGCATTTAATGCATTACATAAATTATCAAATGACATTAGCGCTCCCCGTAAACGAAACCGTTCGTCTCATTAGTTTTAATAGCAAATTTCAGGTTTATTCACTTTGTGTTTTTTTTTTTCTTTGAAATTATTGTACTGTTATTGCTGTATTATTGAATTAATTAAAACCTGTATTTCTAAAATGAACAAAATATCGGCGATGCTTGATAATCACTATTCAAAATTGAAACACAAAAACTTTAACATTGTCAATAAAGCATTCGCGAACAGGACAGAAAATAAATTGAAGCATTTGGTACTTGCGTATAAATGTGCGAAGTGATTATATATGCAGGAATCGTACGTAGATCCGTTTCAATTAAGAGTTTTCAATTTCTCTCATCTCAATCTGCACTTTCGACCAAAGATTCGGGCATTGCCCATTCTAATGCACTAACGGACGTAAATTTGAAATGGGTATAATATCAAGGAATGATTTAAAAAGCTAAATAATATTATATGGCAACCGTTAAGATGTGAAAATTTACTTTGTCACTGCAAATTTTGAAAATACAATTATGACTATGCATCATAACATAATCTTACAACTTCATTTCATACAATAATCCATCTCTAATTCGAACATAAAATTAAATTTTGCTTATTTATTTAACGTTTAACTATTTTTTAAATAATAATGACCCTTCCGTTGTAATAAAAGAATAATATACAGCCAATAACAGATATGTGGGTGCCCCCCTCGTAGGCCCATAAAAGATTTGTACGTAAATTTCAATTTGTGAATGTTTTAAAACTGACAACATTGTCGGTGACCATATAAAAGCTTCTCAAAAAAAAAACAATACACCACACGTGTAACATTGCAATGCCGTGTACTTACAAACTACAGACACAAGACAACACAATGAAAACAACAATATAGTTGAAAGACGTTGCAATAGCTGACATTCGTTGATTCACAGAGACAAAGATATGCGATCATACATTATTCACTTCTATGGCAATAAATGAAAAAATGTTTGTTTGTTTGTTTGACAGTTCGTTTAGCTTCCTATGTATTGATCTTTATAAAACTCAGTAGATAAAAATCTGAAAAAGGTTCGTGTTTTGTGACTTAATGCTAAAAAGATCCGAATAATCTATTAAAGTGTTAGAATTATGAGGTACACCTAACGTGGAAAAATCACCACACCGTCCCTGTCACAGCTGTGTTCAGCGTCGTTTGGAGGGTGTGATCAATTAGATACCTTCGAATGAAGACATGAGATGATTAGTAATTAGGTGTAGCAATGCATGTGTCATCGAACTCAAGAATCCAATCTCATTTGAAGTTGATTACAATGTCCATAGTCGGCAGTAACAATTTACCATTATATGAAACCCTATTTTTTATTAATATAGATATATCGCGTGTCTGGCCAATTAAAAGAGGTAAGCAGATCGCCTTAACTACGTCACCTGCCTTGAAAAACATAGCTTTACTTGTCTCTCGCAGTATAATGGCGGAAGTATGCCAGGTGTAAAGTCTACCTCCCTGAATTATCCCCACTTTTTACCTCCAAAAGATAAAAAAAATCTCAAAGTCTCCAAGTGGGCAATGCCGTTTGATTCTTTTATTAATGTCTCATCTACAATAAATAGTTATAATTGCTAAACGGCTCTTTACATAACTGAAATAAGCATTACGAGTGGTGTGAAGATGAATTTCAAGAAATGAGCCCTTAAATTTACGGAAAAGGGAATAATTTGTTTACATACATTTTCATTGATTTTGACAATTTGTGATATATAATGAATTATATTCATACATGACACAAAAATAAAAGGGACTTTGATATTCCATTGAATTAAAATTGTTAATAGAAAAAAAATATTAACCCCCACACAAAATTTGATTCCCAATTTAAATATAACAAAATTCACCTGATTAGCAATTAGATGCCTTGTATCTTACGTGTCTAATTCCGCAAGTGATTTAAGTGTGTGTATAAAAATATTTTCACATCGCTTTTCGAGTGTGAAAGTGTGTTTCGAATGCAGCTTTTACAATTTCTCTCAAAGTGAAACCAATGGCGCTGTGTTCAAACGGTTTTTGTCACAAAATTGCATTTTTACGAATGGTAGTTAAAATTTCATCAATCAAAATCTGAGTTTTAACCAAAATTAAAATGCTATAATATAAAATTCCTTCATATTCGCTCCTTAGATAAAGCTAAGTCTGACATCAATACCTAATATATACCCGAATAGTAAAAACTCGATACTGATCGGAGCTATTCGTAAGAATTATTCTCTTATTAACTGGATTTGCATTAATTTCAAAAACCAACTCCGAATTTGTCAAATTGAGCATTGTATACTTATGGGTCTGTACTCGGTCCATGATTTGTACTTTATCTTCTATTGTGTTCTTCGTGTATTTATTTTCTCTTTTAATTCATCGCAACAGAGTGTATCAACAATACATATCTTTGCAATATTCTTTTCCATTCTTAAATATAAGCTACATCTGAAGTACATTCGCTATTTTCAATAGAACATCTTCCACATTTACTTTTTCTTCTAATCTTCATTGATCTTATCTTTTCCTCATGTTTTCATGTTTCGATCGTGTGCTGATTTCACGACATTATATGTGCCTTTAATGATTATATCTATATATCTTTATAACTTGTCTACGTCCAATGTAGTTTCTTTGTTACCCATATTCCTCTTTACTGTATCAAAAGCATACCCAGACGCACGAAACCCATTACCGTTCTCCGTTTTATCATCATCATTGAAATTCCTAAATTTAAATCTTCATATTTTTATAACAGTAAACCTCCTTTAAACAAATGCTGTAAAATTTTCGTTTTTACGACATTGAGAACCTCGTTTTTTCTACCGCAGTAGCATCTATTTCGTTTTAACGTCATTAAATCACCCATTTTCTACTGCAGTAGCGTTCACCTATCATTCCATCCGCGTGAACACAGTACCACGGCCACTAGTAACAAAAACTAGCCACTTACGTTTGGACGATGGCTCGCCGTCTTCAGTTTTGGCCTTCTTGGCCCGCGATGTGGTTGCTTTGGCGGTTCTCTTTTTAGCTTTCGGCTCCTCCATTTCTTCTTTGACTGGCACTTCGAACTCTGTAAACAAAACAATATACTGCATTTTAATTGGATACAAATGCGAAATAGTTTAAAGGTAGAACCGTTTGTGGTGGCCGCATCTGTTTCTGCCTTATAACAGCAGTGTTGAGCGCTGCTGTGTTCTGGTCTGAAGGGTTGGATAAGGGAGACATTATTATTCAAGTCGGTCCAACTTAGTTCTCAGAAGTAGCAACGCATATGTGGCTAAACTTAAATAAGACTGCTGGTCTTATCAGGGGTTGAAAACAAATGTCCATGGGCGGCAGTAGCCACTTACCATCAGGTGGGCTGCATGCTCGTTTGCTACTTCAGTATTATAAAAAAAATCATTGATGTAGTAATAAAAGGTAACAAAAGGGATTCCTTAAATGTCTCCAAAACTATTTCGAAACTCACCAGTTCCAGAGAAATCCGAGACGTTGTTGTCCGAGTCCATATCGTCGTCATCTCGGTTCACTTCCACTTTAACTATGCTATCTGCAATAGAAAAGTCACTTTTAACATTAAAGTAATTATTGTATCTAGAACAACATGTAAATTGGTTCAATAAGGTGACAATCACCACTTATCTTCAATTGGTTCTATAGTTACGCCTAAAGTGCTTGCTTAGTTGAGTCGAGATGTACATGGGCGGTCGTGATTACTTAGCATCAAGTGGACTTCATGCATCCTCATTTTCTTATTTTATCTTATTAAAAAGTTTGATCCGTTTGCTTCACTTGCTTTCACACGCTTTTCACCATTTTCATAATCTCATAACCTTGAATTTAAGATTCACTCCTATTAGAAAATTTAAAATCAATTATGTTTTTTGGCCGCAATTTCTTCCTTTACTGCTAGGTTCAAACATTAAGTTAATTAATTAACACACCGATCTGACAAGCTGATAGATAAATTAAGTATGTAGACTTCCGTCATTACATCTTCGTATGTGTTCAATAGATTACTTGTGTTGAGAGTATGAGTGTAGATAGACGACTACCTACAAAAGAAACAGTACCAACCTTTGAACAATTTTTCCTGGAGCGCCTTCTTGAACTGATCTTCTGTCTGGAGCACCTGCTTCTTGAAGTTGGACGCGTTCCGTAGCTGAGTGATGCAAACTTCGCATATCCCGCCATTGTTCCAATCGTCGGCGGTGGTGAGCTGCGGAAAATGATACGTTCCCGTTTAGTACACTGTGAGAAAAGGACTCGACTAAAGATTAAATAAACCTCGAGTCTAGACAAGCTTGTAGATGAGGATTTAGTCCAAGAAGCGAAGATCATACGTCTATCTGACGTCTCGAATGAATGTGACTCAGTGAAAAGAGAGGGAGCCACGTTATTTGCTGCGTTTGTAATTAGCTAGCCTAATTTAAGACATGTCGATGTAGATATAAAGAAGCAACTGGCTGACAGTCGACAAAATATGCAAATTGAATAAAATCAAGTACCATATCTCAGTTTAATAACAAAAAAACACAAAAACCACATCATTTAAATGGAATTGTCAATGAAAGAATGAATGGTTTCCGCTTACCGCTAGAACTAAAACCCAACTCTGATCTACAACCCACCTGATCTTTCTTCATATGGAAAGTAAATGTACTCAAGCTACAAATAATCATACAAAATCACACCGGAAAATCATTCCGTTGCCATTTCATCAAAATTTAGGTAATTCTGTGTGATTTTTTATAGTGTTATACTCCTGAAGACGTGTGTACAATTATAGGTGTTTTTAACGTAAAACAATTTCAAAATCGTAATTTTAAGTTTTTTTAACAAATTTTTTCTTAAGGTAAGGTTTTGATAATTTACTGTGAAAAAAGTACGGCGCTATAGAATGAAGGAGAATTAAACTTTGTGATCTCGGCAAGAAATGTATCACAGACTTAGAAACATTTGTTTCTGGCGAATTCTTAATTCACATGCGAACCCTGACATAAAACTCGAAGAGTACGCAATTTTTTTGTTCCTGTTATATTTTGTCACGTATTGTGCCAAAGACACGACAATGTTTCGGAAAATTTCATATTATTTATTAAAGGTTATTCTACTCCCTAGACTGTGGAATTGTAAAATCACTCGAAACCAAAACGGAACATGGCAGAGAATGTGACAAGAATAATTCATGCAGAAATAATTAATGGTTAAATGCCAACGTTATCTGTCACCACTTCATTAGATCCGCAAAGTGAATACCTATTCATTATCAAAATGCATTGGCTTGCTCTAAAGCGATCTAATGTGTGAAAGATTTACTTTCAACCATTGAAATACAATCTGAAGATGAAAACCCACCTGATGCAAACGCGACACCGAAAATTTACTCGCAAATAGTAAGTCCATTACCTGTTATACGTCAGAAATTAAGTATAAGGAAACAAAATGTTAAGATTTTGACAATAGTAATTATTAGTAATTTAGCAGCTCGAAAACTCTTTGAAGAAAAAAAGAAGTCGCAAGAAAAAACCTTGACCACGCCATCATTAAAACGTAATTCTTCTTAATTACAGCTCAGTGAACCTAGTGAAGAAGGTTCCGAAGAAAATGACAACAGAATGTCTCGAGGCTCACTACCGATATACGAAAAAGAAAACTGACTGGATTCAGTGTTTGCAGTGTTCTGGCTGGTTCCATGAAGATTGCTCAAGCTTTTCCGAGAAATGCAACAAATGCGGTGACAAAAATATAAGAAAAGGAAATGAAACGCTTTACCGGGGGCAAATATGACCGATGTATCTGTGTAAAGTGTCCTATCCTGGATTTTAAATATATGGTGATCTCACCTGTTTACGAAATTATTACATTTAAGAAGTTTTTTTAGCTTTTGTTATGGTAATTGAATCAGAGGTTAGGACTAATTACTTTAATAAAAATGTTTTAAATAATATCGCTTATTATTTGAATTTTTCGAATGGTGGGACACGATTGCCAGATTCTCCTTACACATTTCGAGAATATACCAGGTTCTTACAACTCTGCAATATTATGCTTCAGAATATTTTATGTTGGTGATATGCCAGGGTTGCATAAATCAACGGTATGTCGTATCATTCAACGGGTGACACGTGCTATAGCAAAATTACGTCCCCAGTTTAAAAACTCGCCGGCTAATGATGAGGATACGGCTGTTGCTACTGAATTTTGTAAAATATCCAAATTTCCAAGAGTACAGTACCAGATACAGTACTAGTAAGTACTAGGTACAATTGATAGCACTCAAACTCTTTCTGCAGGTATGAACCAAACTTTGAATACATTATAGGCAAATTGTTTAAAAGTAAAAAATAAGTAGGTGATAAGTATTATTCAATTTTAAGGTGGTGATAATATGAAAGACTTTAGAAATAGAAAAGGTACAGCCTTGGCCAAAAGTTTGGAGCACCCCCTATGTTTCGCACGTGCGCAATTTTTGCAATAGTTAACAATACCTTTTGTTTAAATATGAATTAGGCGGTATCTAAAAAGAGATTTAAAACAATAGTGTACCCAGTTAGGGTCAATAAAACATCTGTTGCAAAGCATGGTATCCCTTTAGTAATTTCCAATGTTTATTTCAGTTCACTATTTCGCGTCG
>DWNY01000010.1:0-30729 GCA_018250635.1 Telegonus apastus | reverse complement strand
AAACCAAATTTAACGCGTTCAACTTAAGTAGATTCGGAGTTATTAAGGGGTCAAAAGTTGCTTCAAATGGTTCGTGTAATATAACCACGGTACTGTTTCTTCAGAATTTGTCAAACACTACCGTGTTTTTAGATACCCCCATTCAAAGCATTTGCCACAAAAATCTATCTACATATTAATACCTGAAGCGGAAATAAGTGGTACCCTTCCTCGAATACTGCTCGCACGGAGGAGTGTGAAATTAGGCATACGTTAAAGTTCATGTAGTGAAAGGGTGCGTAGATAATATTCAGGTAGGTACTACAAATATATCAAATTCAACAAAATGTTACATTTTCATTCATTCATTTATTGTTTACATTACTGACAATGAATCAAACACGCATTTATTAGCGCACGCATTAGCGTAAAGTCAACATGCGTTTGTGAAAAAACGAACTAAAGATATAAAATAATTATTGTAAAAAAGCTTGGGGAGCGTATTGAGATATCAAAATTATAATCCGTTATTTAACAAAAGCGTGTTTTAAACTATTATTTGTTTTTTGTTTATTTACATGTTATTGCATTTTCCTTGGTATAAGTATGCAATATTTCAAATTATTCCGATGTTTCAAAGTCGGTCAAAATCAAGTTCAAAATATCCTTTAAATAAATACATACGATCGAAGCTAACAAAAGCTTGTCAAAAAAGTGCTATTTCTTTTAAATACGGTTTAGTCAATTAAACCTCATTTGGCGTGCATCAAGTTTACATTTTATTTGGGTTTAATTACGATCGAATTTTAATCTGCTACAGTACCGATTAATTTAATCAATAATATGAACATTGGCTTGTCAACAGAACGTCCCGTCACACTGATTGAATTTATAACATGCAATGTTCATTAGCGTACCGTAAGCGGCTCAAATTAACCCTGCCGTCGCCGGCTAATTGTCAACTGCTGGCATAATTCAGACCTGAGTATGTACTAATCGCAATATAAGTGTACTAACATATGCCCACATACACGAGGCGCATTTCCTGCGTTGAATATTGTATGTGCGAATATTGCAGTGGGTATTAGTTCTATATTTGGCAAGCGTATGCTCTCTTATGTTTCAAAGTATAACGATGCATGTAAAGTTGGTAGTTACAGATCGAAATGAGATACTTTCATAAAGTAATCGTTAGTTAAAGTTCCTGAAAAAATGTATTTCCCTTGATGGCGTTCACCGGTATCTATGGACGTTTATAAGCAATAAAGCTGCTATGGAGAACGCTTGTTTTTATTAATGATGATCTCTATTTACTTACAATGAATAAAGTTATATACCTTTATTATTAAGATACAATCGAAATCGTTAAGAGTCGATAATGGTGACAGTATTATTTTGAATAACATCTTGAAACAGCACGCCTTTATTCGGCAAAATGTAATTGCCGAATAAAGACGTACTGTTTCAAGATGTAATATTAAATATACTAAGAAAATAGACTGAAACATACTGTCAAACAGACCTTGTCGTACTAATAGACAACCCACTTAACAAGATTAAAACTCACAATATACAGTCTGCATAAATTAAAATTTTAAATTTAAAACACACTTAAGTAAGGATAAAACATTACTCTTCAGAGGGCTTAAAACATCTCCAATATATTACCGCTAAAAGTAATAACTTAGTTCTTCGTCGAGCTCAAGCACATTTGGCAACGGTCTTTGGCATCTATATATCCAAACAGATTCAAATAGTACCTACTGCTATTATATGAATAGCCGCATAATAGTTGGGACATTAGAGAAATAGCACCGGATATTCCTTTTAAAAATTTTATCAAATATTCCAGATATTTCTAGAAATGTAATATTTCATTTTCGATGCACTTTCTTGACATGCAGGACATATTATCAATAAACTGAATGATGTTGCCATCATAATCAAGTATTTATACAAGATAACAAGATTTATTTGGATATGTTGCATATATGTAGGTGAAGAATGTTTCGTTTGATTTTGAACCAAAATAATTAGGATTTTGGGTTAAAACGAACATTAACAATCCTAAATAGAACTGGATTGTCCCTTTGCAGAATGACAGTTGAGCTATTGAACACTAAACTGGAACGTCTCAAGCCTGTCTTACCGGAGGGACATGGCACTTCCAGCGGCATATCAAATTTTGAACGAATTTCAACAAACGCTACAATTTGACCATAAATTAATTAGCCTGGTAAGTTCAGACAAATTTGTTTCAACATTCAACCCTGAAGCTTGCTGCGCAGGTCGAATAACGCTTGATCCGTCTATTTCGTTACCTACGGGTTATTATACCCTTCAAACTGCATGACAATAACACACACATTGCCACTACAACACATCACTAGGTGCGAAAGCGAAGCAATCAAACCGTAGGGAATTCCAGCCACTATCAAACAGTTTGATTCCCAAACAACCCAATCATTCGTCTATTTCTACGTGTTCACAAATGCTACTTTCTAGTAGGTACGGAAATTCCATTCCCTAGTAAACAGATTCTAACCCACGCCGTATTTAAAATTGTAAAAAGCAAAATAAACGAGCCAAAGTAATTCCAACATTCTTCTTTGAAAGCAATAACAAACTTCAACGTTTAAGCAGTTTGAATAAATCATTATCGCTTTACATACAAGATTAGTAATTTCTAAAACAAAATATGCCTCGTAATATAAATGGAAATATCCTTGATAATTTAAGTTGCACCTTAATTTCCTTACAATATGATATTTAAAGCCACACAATTTAAATACGTGAAAAAAAGGTCCCAAGGAATTCTGTAAAGAATCTGCATTGAATAAAATATTTTTTATTTACATTTTTTTTATCATGTACTAAATACACTATATAATAAACTTACTGCTAGACAATCCACTTCCATCTTATATGAGTTGCAAATTGTAGACCTTCTACGTTGACTTCATTTCGTCCCTTTAGACAGATAATATTCTTCAATGTACTTAATTACCTACGTAGAACATAATTAAGTTCCTCTGTAGCTGTAAAATATAGGTGCAAGACTTGGAAGGATTCTAGATAGGTACTTTTGTTTAATTGGAAAAGTAATAAATGAGGATATTTCGATAAATTTGTTTTCGTACCTAAGTCTTGTTTCGTGTGCAACCTCTCGTCTCCAACCCGTAGTAAGTTTACCGAAAGCCTTCATTGGACATTGACTCCACCTTTCATATCTTAGGTAGGTAGTGTAGGTGAATAAGACGCGAATCCCATTTCCCATCTCATTCCAATCAGCCGGAAAACCGAAAAGTTCGGTATATGTACATACATTGACTGTGGAATCTAATTTGGGAGCAACGCTGTCGACAACAAACTTTTAAATCGAGATATCATACTTTTCAACTTAATCATCTCGCTATGACTTCATCCATTTTTTGACACAATTACTTAGTAGCTCTAGTGGTAGTAGAATAATAGGTGTTTAAATGTGTTTATAAGAAAATGAACAGATTAAGTAGTTATAAGCCGTTCTTACAATGGGTCACATCTCGTCCTTCCATTTGAATGGGAATGTCAACAATATTCAAAACAACTTCTCTTTTTGTCCACATGTTATTTGGGCTAATTGATTAACATACAATATTTATTATCTAGATTGCAAGTCTTTATTCTTCGAGCTTGCAGCTTGAAGCAGCATAGTAGCGTACTTTCCACAGTTGCCCAGCAGTAGAAAATTAAAAGAATTGCAATCAAAATTTAGAAAACAATGTTTTATGAAAAATACTTCATTCATACCCTTAGAAATTTGTCCTGCTATATCTCCATGTCACCATACTGATATCTTATTCATATAATAATATAGTTGTAAGTATGCAATCTAGGCACGGAATCCAGAGCTTAACTAGTATAACTAGTGCTTGAGTTACGTGCCCATACATATTGCGATAACGGTTACATAATCATCTACTGCGCATCGTACCTACGTATTCCATCTGTGACCGTTGATATAACGCCACAGTCGCAGAACCGAGACCGTCCAAGACCACGTATTATCATCAGTTGGAATCGAACACTAGTATTTTCGCCATAAACTCAAATAGATTCGTAATAGACATGTACTCTACAAAATAAATCTTCAGAAAATTTTATGTCTATCTTGTATCTGTTTACTTTTTCTATTTCACACAGAAAAGATTGCATCTTTCATTGCGTAACAAATTATTGTCCCACTGCAGGGCACGAGTCTCTTCTCAAAGATGGGCTAAGGTCATAGTCTACCATATTGGGTAAGTACAAAGTGGTAGACTATACACATCTTTGAAGGAAAAAATATTGACTCTCAGAGGAAAAATCCTCACAATGTTTCCTTCATCTTTAAAGCAAGTAATAAATAACATCTTATACGCACGATTATGAAACTCTGTTTTGATTTTGCACCCCGATTTAGATGCCGAATTTCAACTATTAGGCTATCACTGCATCATGTTTCATAATTCATTTTTCATTTCATAATTCCATTTAATTTATCCACGGTTGTTTTACACATATCAGATCAACTCGCCTCCTAAGGCGAAGGTGATCTCTTAGTGCTGATTAGTTGACTGATTAATTGTAAAATCCATAATATACAATCTCATACAAACAATTGCGAATGCTTCCAGCTAAGGCGATACGATCCGATGCGGAGCAGATATGTATACGAGAGCCCTGGACTGTCACGAACTATTAGAACTTTTACAGTAAACTCCAGGGTCTCCCTGGAGGAGCTATGCACATAGGTCATTGTTAATGCTGGAAACTTTTTTTTTCCATTATCATATCATTTGGTTGTAAGGAGAAACAAGCATACTTTGCAACATTGATACCCTTTAGATTTAGAAGAACTCGTTTCATTCAAAAGAGATGATCAAACCATCGACTAATAATTTACATATTAAACAATAATAACATAAAAAATATAATAAAAAAGAAATACATGGAATTGTAGAAGATAGTACTCGTACAAAGGAATATTTTCCAGTCACGTATTTCGCGATAGAAGATGAATATCACAGCTCACAGTTTCAGACTGTCTTGTTCGCAAGTTCGAAATATAGTTGGACTTGGACAGCATGCAACGTTAGCACAATATCTACTGTACACGTCAACGCGTCATTTACAACTTGGGGACTGAACGCGAACACAAAGGGTCTCATCATACTTATCCGCGCCAAATCAACTTGTGTCGTCCTGAAAAAAACAAGTCTGTGATACAAGAATGTGTCCTTCATTCGAGAGCATTGTGTGTTGATGTAAATGACGCCAATTACACTCCTATGCAAACAATAGTTATAAACTGCAAATGCTATAAAACGCCGCCAGAGTTGCGGGCAAAACAGTAGATACGAGATTACAGTATCCATACTAGAAATATATGGAATTATTGAAGATCGTACTCGTACAAAGGGAAATGTCTAGTCACGTATTCCATGGTAGATGAATATCAACTCACAGCTCAACTCACGGTTCCAGACTATCTTGCTGGCAAGTTCGAAATATAGTTCAACTTGGACAGCATGTAACGTTAGCACAACATCTACTGTAAATGTCAACACGTCATTTACAACTTGAGGGCTGAACACAAACACTTATAAGTAAACATCATACTTATCCATGTCAAATCAACTTGAGTCATCATGAAAAATAAATAAGTTTACGGCATAAGAATGAATCTTTTCAAACTAGATAATGCGATCATGATTGATGCAAAAGACGCCGATTACACTCTTATAGAAATAATAACTTGCGTTTTTAAGACTGCTTCAAAGCGATTCTATGATATATCTGTACAAACCAAGAAAGAAAACCCAAAAAGACAATGTCGCTTAAACCAAACCAAATCCGTTTTTGTAATATACAGCAGCGCATGTGCTATTGCGTTAAAGTTTGAAGGAGCATAACATAAATGAGGCGTTCCGCCTTTAGGGATACATTGCATCTGTAATCGATGTCCGGTGAGTCTCCAATCCCATTTAACTTTTGATATATACTTCCACCAGCTGCAATCACTTCTTAACAACAGACAGGTTGCATTAAAGGAATTCAGCTCAAACATACCGTATCTTACGAATAAATCCAGGTTTATTTACTACTACCGAAACTTTTTTTGCACCTTTTTCTAAAACCCCATGTCATGTTATAATAGTTTTAATTTCAAAATCATCAGGATCATGGACTTCTTTGTAACATCAATCAAATTTATTTTTCATTCTCGTTTATCTTTCAAATTTATTATCCCTATCACGTTTCTTCGCGATTTATTTCGCAGTCAAGGGAAAATCTGACACAGAAATCCATACTCTGGGGTTTGAATTCTTCGAAAATTTTAAAGCTATTAAGTTCTTCTGATACTTTCCTCCTTACCTACGAGTGTGTTTGCCGACTTTTTGACTTATCTTTTAGATGCAGACGATTCCGTACGTGGTCATGTTTTGATAAGGATTCCACAAAGGTACACTAATGATTTATTAGTTTAGACTTAACCTGGTATATCTGCAGATGCTGGTGTTGTACTGTATCTGGTAATTTGTTTTCTTGACGTATCTTAAAATGTTCGTGACACCCAAGAAATTGTATACAAGATATTGTGTGATGACTTTCATAGTATCATTTTCTCGTAGTAGTGGAGTTTCTAAAAATATTACTAGACGTAATGGATTACTCAATAAAGTCTTAGTCATATTTCACGACACACGTGATAAAGCACGTGCTTCCAGTCAACGACTACACTCCAAAGTCGAAAGTAAAGCGATAACGTTACGTACGTTGCTACACTTATTACGGAATTGTTTCCATCCATTATTCGTCATTTTTCGCTATTTCTCCGCAACTAAAGCAATTTTTCATTGCGAATATAAGACGGGCAATTTTGTAGTTTATTTATACGATAACTTGTTACTCTTGTTGGAGCCCTTGATTTCAAAACAGCCGGTTGTAGCCAGAAACTTGGCACACATCCACGAATCTTCCGAAACTTGAGCACTCAATCTAGCAATTTACCATTCGCTGCCGAGGAAAAAACAGTCAATGAACGCGCGCGTGGATGCTCGTATTCGCTCGTCCAAGAAATGAAGTAAACAACTTAATAGTTGTAATATTACTATAGAATTAATAATTTAGTACGTTTCTAACATAAATTCCTTTGCGACCAACCAACACTCTTTTACAAAAAATCATTTTAGTTTAAAAAACAACAAACTTTATTATCCCAAAACATTTAAGTAACCTAAATTGAAATTTAGTAAGCCATTACAGATCTCTGAACACTTTATGAAAGGACTATCGAGGAAACGTCCATTGTCATCCGACATTCTATAGACGCTACAATATTCGAATCCTCATAGTTTCAGCGATCTTCTATTTGCACAGTTGGTCGCAGTAGATTTCCATTACCAAATTTGTCTAGTGCAATTTCGGTAATTGAATTCGAGACTCGATTAATTAAATGGATAAGTCTTGGCTGTATAATATATGGTAAAATCATCAAATTATACAGTATTGTTTTAATAAGTCAGAATCTTTTTCGTTCATTATTACTTAGCCTTCGTCCTATCCTATCATGTCGTCCTATCATGTCGAACAAAGACAAAAAAAAACCATTTTCTATTTCAATATGTAAAATGTATTATCATTTTGGAATTAAATTGGTTCGACTTTTCCATATGTAATAGTTAAAGGCTCAAATTACCAATCTCTGTTCTGAATTAATGTTTTAACGCAATGACGATAAACATTTGTCATGGCTAAATCTTGGCACTGGACACCTTTTGTCTCCACGTACCTTTTTTACTTTGATATGGGTCCCATTACATTTCATTATCTCGCGTAAAGGACTTGAAATTTCTTTAGGTCTTTGCTTTTTGTGTGACATTTTAGACGTTCATTGTAGACCTTTTGCGCGAGTAACATGTAGTAAAATAGGGGCTTTGTTTGTTCTCATTTTGTGCAAGTATATTCTTGCATATAATAACATACTATATATGTTAATAGGTAAGGTTACAGCAGGTAACTACTGTCTGCTTAAGCATGATATTTTATTTGGGGCACGCGTACTACCCTCAGTCACCCAATTATCCCTGCCAAGAAAAGATACATACGTCCGGATTACAAGAATGTACACTTAACAGAAGACAAGGCTACAAATATCTCGAGGATTAACAAAGAGAAAAATGTAATGTTAAAACTTAGCCTTAATTCGTATTGATCCATTTCTTTCTTAATAAATGAACTTATAAATATAAAGTGAGACATTGAAATATGGGAACAAAATACAGTAAACGAAGTAAAACTTTATATGCGCCATTTTAGAAAACAATCGAAGACGCTAGACAAATCCTTGATACGAAAATCACGTTTTCAGAAGAGCTTGTACACAGACCGACTACAAAGAAGGCGAGGACAAAGCCCCGCAAGCTTTTAGTGGGATCGCTCATTGTACATTACAAGTACATGACCGTCGAATCTAAATCCAAATGAAACCTCCAAATCCCCAGGATTTAGTAGTCCGCCAATCAGCTTCACCGAAACGGGTATGTCAACATTGCGTATCGAGTTATCATCGTAACTTGCCTCTCGTTTGATTACGTAAATAGTTGTGACTGCGTAACGAAGCAAATAGTTCTAAAATGTTAAATATCCGAGTTCCAAGTGTTCTACGAGGTAACTTCACTGCATCAAAGCATTCCACGTAGCGTTACGTAGTATGTGTATCCGCCTGTCTTCTTCGCTTTGAGATACTTTTCACTCTAAAGTTGTATTTAATTTTATGACAGGAAATTTGCTTCACTTTATGTCATATCTAATTAACTTATCACAATAAAATCGGGTTACCTGTGCCTTAGTAAAATTCACATCAATCAGATCTGATCTGTAGTTAAACGCTCGTAACTATAAAGAAGTACCTAAATATCACTAAAGAGAGTAAAAGTAAAAATAAACACAAGTAAAAATTTATGTGTTTATAGTTCAATAATTAAATCGATGGATAACACGATACCGACTTACATTGATTTCCATGTTCATCATAACATTTTTTTTTAAATTGTATTTAATATTCTTCTTTAATATCATATCAATAAAATATCAATAATTCAGTACAATTGCTTATTTTGTGTAAGAAGTGTAAAATAGAGAGTAGGTAAGAAAGCTACATTGCTTCTTCTGGTGTATTCCATCTATCATTTAGCCTCACCTCACAGCACTTGCCAAATAAACAGTGAATCAATTTCAGAAACTCCTAATACCGAAGGCGATTTCGATTCAGGTCTGCGCCGCCGCACGTAGCACTCGTTTATTGTGGCCGCGAGCTAACATCGCCAGCATCTTTGAACACTTTGCTGACTTCATTTATATGATATATGGGGAATTTTATAAAGCAATCTACACTAATATTCTATGTATCACCAAATGTGTTGTTAAAATTGTTAATTCATTTAAAAAATTACATATTCTAATAAATTGTAAAAGTGAAAAGTTTAATACAGCTTGTAACATAAAGTAACTTAAACTTAGATTGAATTAGACTGCATAGAATATTTATTTTGGTATTAGTCGCTTTGATCAAATAATAAACATATAGTACAAATATATGCTTTGTTTCGCTTACAACAATGAAATTATAACAATGATATTAACACCTCACAATTTTAAATAAGAAAATAAAACACACAAAAGCGACACATTTCTGACAGAGCCATCATAATTGTAGTCGAATGATACGTTAGAACACAATGAGTGATTGACAGTACTGTTAATGATATCTACTATAAAGAAACAAAGGCTTATTTCACGAGAATTTTAATTCCCCAACAAAAAGTGAACATTTTTTGGACTGCAGCGCTTGGAAACTGCAAACGACTAAACGGTTCGTGAAAATAAAAGCTATTTGCAACTCAATCATTCAAAAGTTACGTAGGAAACCGTTTACGTGAACAGTCAAATACCTTTTTTTTTCTAATCTCGTATGGTTGTTTGCACAATAGTAAAACAAAAACCGTTATTATGATTTATGTGTGTCTTTTTATAAAGCGAGCATGCAGCCCACCTGATGGTAAGTGGACACGGCCGCCCAAGGACATCTGTAATCAACCCCAGATAAAATCACAGTACTACCTGAGGACCGCCACAGATGTGTTGCTATCCCTGAGGACTAAGTTGGAACGAGTCGGATGAGTATGTCTCCCTTACCACACCCTTCAGACCAGAACGCAGTAGCGCTTAACATTGCTGTTATAAAGCTGAAATAGGTGTGGCGGTGGTGCCGCCGGAGTCAAACCACAAAGGACTCTACCACCTTTACTATTTGGGACAATTCTCTTTATTAATTGATAAATTTAATTTTGGGTTTATGGGTCTTGGTTCGACTACACTTACTTTTGTGTATAGATAACCACACGTACTGCTAGATTGTAATAACCATTTTTCTTGTTTTAATTAGCATTATCGCGCTGAAGACCGAGCTCACCAAATTACTCACAAACTTCAACACTACGGTTTACGTAACAGCAATTAAGACACTCAACTCGATCGCTGACAATTTACTTAACTACACTTGCTAAGTGATTTTGTTCGAGTAACGCGAGGTATACGCTGACATGGAATAGTGGAGAATGGCGTATTGATTGAATTCTAGTTCAATACTTCCAACTCTTGGCGGGATGAATACTACTCTGCGTTTCTATCGCAACTTGGAATAATAGCTCACTCGCTATTATATATCTTTATATACGTCTGAATTGATCCCTCTCACTGTCTGAGTTCCTTGTGTAACAGACAGGACAGACAGAATTGTAAGCTTAAGAGTATACGAAGATAGATTCTCTTCTCGCAATTGCCTTAAACATTTTCCATTTGATCTATAGCACATAGTACATAAAAAAAATTGAGTACAGTCTTAGATTGAGGACGACTTTATGTAGACTCTTCAACCTGAGAATAAATAGTATTCTGGGGATATTGTTACCAACTATCATCAGTACAAATCTTCTCAAGATTTTTTAAAATAATGCATAGCTTTAAATTCGACACTTTAAACATTTTCAAACTTAGTTTTTCAAATACAATAATTAAGAAGTCGCTAGATCACGATCAGAAACTTGACTAACATGATAACTAATTTAATGAATATTTCCTTAGGCTACTCAAATATAGTGATACCAGCCTATTTCGAGTCAAACACTGTCTTTGTGTTTGACCATTAATATCAAGTATCATAGTGACATAGTATGAGTGTAAAAAGCAAAAAGTGTAATGCAATAGTCATCAAAAAGTCATCTACTATGTACCGCACCGTAACTTAATATTGACTCTTTTATTTATGTTTCAAGAAACGTCCCAATATACTGGGTCAAACGGTACGCTAAAGGTTATTGAGAGATAATCGCATCGCCATTTCATCTTCTATCTCGGAAGAGCCCATGCATCTTTGTTCCAGCTTAATGGAGCGTATTAAGAAACAAAATAGAAATAACTTTTTTATTAAAGAGAAATATCGAAAGAGAATTACGTTAAATCTATTTAACTTCTATGTGATGAAATTTCATTGACGTAAAGATAAATTTTAATAGCGTTCCATACATCTTTTTATCCGATTGGACACAGCAATTGGACAGATTTGAAACATATCTCTACAATAAATACCTTCTAACAGCTAATCTTAATACTTGGAAATGATTTAAATTTTGATGTCATCAAAATAAGCATTGAAATGAAAGTGTCAATAATGGCGATCGTTTTGACACAGATTTACGATTTGTGACAGTAGAGACAGGTGGTCAGGAAACATTTAAATAAAGATAAAATGTCTGATATCATGCAAAGAAACATTCAAAATTAACAATTATTTTTAGACATTTGCTGTTATAACAAAAGACTTGAAAATAATATAAAATATATATCAAGAAGAGATAATAAAATACCAATAAAGCTGGCAATACCGGAAATAGCTGCGAGAATATCCGAAATTCCGAGGAGTTCCGAAAATCAATGAACAGTCCCCAAGATACAAACTTGCATTTCATCTTTTACAGTTTGGAACTTCGCCGCGAGTTCCAACTTATACAAACGCAATGAACCGTTGAAGTAGGAATAGTAAAATAGAGTACAAAACTTGATAGATCTCGAATTGGACTGCAATACTTTGTATTTCGTTGCCATCGCTTACTAAATATTTTGTACGATAATATATCTCTCGTATTCACCAGCATTTGCAATAGTTTGTATTTTGTTGTCATCTCATATTTTGCTACATAAGTATTTGCTCAATAGTATTCCCCCTTTGAATTGAATTTTATTTATCTTTGGCTACCCTGATGTAAGACTATTAGGATTGATTGCAGACCAAATGGAACGACGACGAACCCTTAAAATTGAAGTGAGACCGCTGGCTACGACAAAATCATAAGAAAAAAATTGTCTTCGTCATCTAAGCAGCAGAAAAAGAGTTGCACTTAAATGTTAAACCTAACGAATACTGAAATTCCTTTCTTCTATTTTCTCGGCCCCAGTAACTAGAGAAACGTACACAGCACAATAAAATATTTAAGATTCTTTTTAATTTATTAGTCCATGGCTGCATCAGAGTACAAGTTATCAACAGAATATAAGTTTAAATACCAATTACTTAAAATTCGCAACCTAACCTAACCTAACATAAAGCTCCAAGTAAAATTGCAAACATATCGCGGTAAATATAAAACTAGCTACAGCTACACAACGGTCAACACATGAAACATGTTAGGAGTTAGTCATGATTAGTTCGCCTCTACTTTTTCCCTTGCAAAGATCCCAACCTTTTCAAACTTAAAATTCCCAGCTAGCCAATTCGTAATTGAAAACGCAGATCACGTGTAATGTCACGGCGGATAAAGGCGCGGTGTATCACCGCAGTACGCTAGGTTTTGATTCAGCCCCGATATTCGAAATCGCGTCGCCCGTTGACACTTAATTAACCGTCGGCCTTCCGATCCGAGCCCGAACGACAAACCGAATTACTGAATTTTTGTGTACTTTTTTATTTTATATTGTTCGGACTTTGCTTTCCGAATTGAATTCAATTTTTTAACGCGCCATTGTTATTGTTCCGGAATACCATCAGCCGTATCTACCTTAGTTGTATAACATGTTTTGCTTGGAGTATACTCCACCATGTCCAAGGCGGATTGATGCAAGAAGATGCGAGATATTACAGTTGAATGGAATGGGGACTTAAAATGCCGCCGGAAGTACGAAAGAACTAACAACATGGGACCCGTGGCGGCTACCCATGAAGCTCCCAACCACGCCTAACGTTAATAAGCTTTACGGGTTCCTAAAATCTACATTAACCGCGCCACCATGAACGTTTGAAATGCTTGGTCCTTTGTAGTTCTTCAGCATTCAAATATCGGTTAATACCTACAGAATCTACGAGTAAGATTCATTTACATATTTATAGCATGCACTATTTTTTCCCATCAAATTAAGAAACACATTAATCTAATAATTACTTAATTTATACGTGAAGCCATAATTTGCGGAACCATTTTTTGAATACTGCGCGGACTCAGGAGTATGAGATTAATAAAGAGAAGAAGCGAGGGAGATAATATTTATGGACAATAACTGTTAGGAATATATTAAGTTAAACAAAATAAAACAGTCATTATTTACATTACTGACAACAATAATGACAATGTAAGACATATATGCTCAACTCATGTCAGATGTCTATATAAATAATGCCTTATTTCTTTTAAATGCAGTTTAATCAATTAAACCTCATTTTCCCGATAATGGGAGCACAGACGAAAAATACATATAAAAGTTTAAATTCTTTTAATGATCGAATTTCGAGCTATGTCGCGGGTGTATTATTAATTATTAACATTTATGATTATAGCTTGTTAAGTATAAGTAATACTTATATCGAAAAACTTCAATAAAACAAGTTGTAAGTAAAATCTTCTAACTAATGCAACTTTTGCAATCGCTTAGAGAAAACGAAGATTGATTGCGCAACCAAAACTTTTCACAAATGTTGGCGAACACAAACACAAAACGTGGAATAGCTACGACCATGACGTCACCGTTCACGTCAGTTTGTCATCCCGCTTTCCCTTGTAAAGTAGATTGTGAAGAAAGAATCTTTTATGTATTAGAAGTTCTGTTTCCGTCTACTGATATTAAGTTCATTTTTAAATTACCATTTGTAGACCATAAAATGTATGATTCATGAAAAAATCAATATGGTAACGAGATGTCTAAAACACTACTATGGACTATATCGTGTTGGTATCTACCCTATTAAATGCCTGGGTCATGTGATGAACACTAATGATAGATTAATAGCCGATCATTATCTTTATGCTTTGAAGGTAGTACCTAGCACTATGTGAGAGTTCCATGCATTAGTGTACAGTGAATCAAGTTTAATTTTAATTTAACTAAGCAGAACAATTGAAAAGAACCTCGTTTATACATTCGCATCGTTTCTTGCGAATGTCAAAAATTAGGCGAGTATCCGCTAACTCAGTCTAGTTTCAAACGTGTGATAGGTTTACCTATATAAGACAATCGTGTAAATTGTGCATTCTCCTGTAGGAATACTAATAATAAGATGATCCCGTTTCCTACTTCAACACATACACGAAGACAATAAAAAAGAAAAATCTAATCAACCCAACGTTACGTGTCTGAATAAATGTGAAAAGTAAACAACAAGTTTACGGGAATGAGGCGGACGGACGTGACGTCACGCCCTTGAAACCTGCCCACCTGCGGCCGAAACTCATCGACCATTTATCAAGAAAACTGGATATTTCATTAGCTGATGAAAGAAAGGAACGAACTGGATTTTAGGAACAGAACTAAGAGCAAAATACATCGACTTTCATACTAGTATTACTTCGTAGAATTACCTAATAATTATAATATAAACGTATTTCTGCCGTATAACAGCAGTGTTAAGCGCTGCTGTGTTCTGGTTTGAAGGGTACGGTTCGGGAGACATGCTTATTCGAGGTATTCAAACTTAGTCCTCAGGGGTAGCAACTCCTCTATGGTCATGTCAATGGGTGGCAGAGGCCACTTACCATCAAGTGAGCTGCGTGCTCGTTTGCTACATCCATAACATAAAAAAGATAGAAATATGTATCGTAGATCCGTATATATTTTTTGCATTACGTTATTCTTAAGGTATTTAGGTGTAAAACAAAAAGCGCTGAGGCTGTATTAAATTCGAAGGTAGAAGATGTAGGTAAGTGGACCTGGATGGGCTAGAGAGGCACTTTCCTATTTCTGTCATATAACAGCTATAATGTGACAGTGTGGTTCAAAGCTAGTCGCTGCTGGGTGATTAGGGATCCCTTCAGCTTGTACCTACAAAGTGAATAGCAAAAACAAGATAATGTACTTAAACGTAATAAAATTCTGAGAAATTTCTAACAAAATTTCTCCGTTAACTTACAAAAACAATAACGATCATAAATAAAATTATTTTTATACAAATTTCGAAGTCGCTAGACAAACTTTGGGAAACTTTAGAGCTGTGTAACCGGAAAGTTTTCGAAAAAATATTCCCTTGTCTGCTGAAAACAAATAAGATGGTGTAAAATTCTAGCATCTAGGGATCAGTGTGACGATTTGAGGTCTCTTCCCACTGGAGATGTGAGACTTGGTAAAGCTATGAATGTGTATCAATTCCACCAATATAATTTATTGATTTTAATTGAAAGAACTTTCCCTCTAATAACAAAAAGCCTGACTGCTTAAAAAACTGAATAGGGAAAAACTAGTACTTGTACTATAAGTTGCAGGCGGTGACAAACGTACCATATAAAAATTACTTTTCTGTAATTTTATATGGTACGTTTTTTTTAATTTCTCAGGTGTCATATTTAAAAATAATATAGACTATGTCGTATGTATATGACCGATGACACCCCATAAGTCAAAATTCTTCATTTGATTTGGGCTGTGGAGAGTGTTAAAAAATGAATATACACACATACAAATGCTCGAAAAACATCCCCCTTCTACCGAAGTCGGGTAAAAAGTTAAACAATCCTATTGGTGGATTTGACCCTCATCCATAGCTTAACTGCATCACATCTCCGGAGAGACAGCCCTAGAGAGCCAATAGGCCGAAAACAGATTTTCACGTGAGTTTAAGTTTAAAAGGATCTAAAGCTTTAGGACAGCGGACCTCGTTTAGCCGCGAGCTTAACTTCAACGTATTCTACGTTGAACAAATATTTATTTTAGCAGTAAAGTTTCAATTCGGTTTATCTCAAAAACAACCGAATCTTTTGCAACGAAACTTTCATTCTGTATAATGTTAGAAAAATACATGGATATGAAAGAAGGGATCTAAATTTTATTAAAGTTACATTTCTGCATATTTGTTTGTTTTAGTATCAAGTAAAGCTACTGATAATTTCTATATCAAACTTAAGCAACCAAAAAAATTTAAAAACATACAGCCATTATTCATAAGTGTAACATGAAAAAACAAATCTGAGAGTCGCATTTAAATTTAATCTAATTTAATGGTGGCTCGAAGCTAGACAATCATCACTAATTGCGTAATGAAAACGGTTAAACAACAGAGCTTAGCACTCAACAACAATTAGCCACGTACCTCCAGGAGCTAAATTTACATTCCTTGTTCCCGGCATTTTATTACGGGACGCAATTAATTCAACATAAGACGAGTTGGGGGTGAATTGTCCATCTTGCCACAAAGGGGAGGGAACAAAAAAGCCGGGGGCGACCAGGAGAAAGAAACCTCGGCCGCCTGCAAGTGACACGTCTGTGGACCATTTTTGTATACTTGTATCCTGTATAGTTATGTTGTGTCGTACTACGAGTTAATTGCTATCTCCTTTTTATTTTTTAGAAATTAATTACGCGCATGTGTCGGTCCCGCGCTCGGGGAGGCGTTTCTTCGTGATGTTTTATTTTCACTTTATTTCTAACTTAGCTTCAGCCTTTTTATCGAAAAAAAGAGGACTATGTTTGAACTGGATATTTAAAATGACGTGAACAATGGTCACACATTATTAATCACTTCATTACATCAGTGAAGTTTGTAATACCAATATTTTATATATCCAAGCTAGGAAACAAGAATTCAGAAACTGTAATAAAACATTTTCCCCGTTAAAAGCAATTTATTTAATAAAAGTAGATATTTATTGTATTCGTCTTTAAATTAAATAAGGAAAATTCATTAGTACACACGTTTTGTATGACATGCTTGTTAGATACAAGCGTGTCATACAAAACATAAACCATGAATGGTTATTTAACACACAGATAATCTCATAGCATAGTATTGAACTACTCGATTCGCTTACTAAGCAAAAATCCATCCGAACGGAGGCATGTGTGCACACACATATTCCCAATTGAGTAACGTTCAGCCAAACTTCCAGTAAGCACACATGGCCGATAATTGAAGTGCACAATTCAACAGTTTTGTTTGAAAAACAAACAATATGAATGTGAATTCAAAAACTTCTCAGCTCACAATCATTATTCATCCATATTTTTTTATTCATTAAAGAAAAAATCATGTAGCCATTTTTCGAAAGATCATTTTTCTTACTTTTGTGAGTCAAATACATACAAAAATACGGGGCCGTTTCAAAAGTTTCTAAATTCTACGCCACTCGAGCAGACATCTAAATTCTTTTTCAGCGTTCAGCATTTAAATTTATCTTCATTTTAGCTGATACGTTTTGTGGCACATAGGTATATATATAAAAGAAAACATGAAAATTATAAAAATTCCGTAAATGAAAGAAACACTATATAATACTCGTTAGAGTAACTTTCCAGAAACCAATTGCATATTTAATTTATCCGAAAAAAATTACCGTACACAAAAAAAAAACAAGACTGATATTAAAGCTCAAAGTTACATAATATAAGCTATAAAAAAAAAGTTAAAAAGGCCTTGAAAAAAAAATATGAGGGAACTCTTTAGAAAGTAAGTGCTTTGATCTAGATCAAATAAAGAACATGGCACCGACTTGAGAAACCTCCTCCTTTTCTGAAGTCTGACAAAAATGTAAATGACTATATCTACATAACATCACAATAGGCTTAAACCACGGTCACCGCCACACACACAAACGTAACTAGATGGTCATTGAAAATGAACAATGCTATCAATGCGGTCAGTCTGATATTGTTTTCGTGTAGGTACAAGCACACTGACATAGTACATACATACAATGGGCAATGCCTACGATGTCTAGGTACATTTCAATGGAGCTATTGACTTTTATATACTTACTTTAAAGGTGGTAGAAACCTTCATAGCGCAGCACCACCGCCACGCCTGTTTCTGCCTTATAACAGCAGTGTTAAGCGTTGCTGCGTTCTGGTCTGAAGGGTGTGGTATGGGAAACACTTATTCGAGCCGTTCCAAGTTAGTCGTCAGGGGTAGCAATGCATCTGTGGCCGAACTAAGGGAGGGACTGGAGGCAGGGGTCACTTACCATCAGATGGACTGCATGCTACGCCATTTTTTTGCTTACAGACCCATGTGCGGTACGTAGGCGGTGCAAGTGTCCTATCTGAAGTAGATAACGAGTAATGAATGCTTCATGATTGTCTACCAACATGAGGAAATTTTATAACCTATTCCTGTCTTTAGGTACGTAATAAATCGGCGCAATTTTCTCGAATTCTTAAAAACTCGTATTCATTTTATAATATAGTCATTTTACCGAAAGGAACATTTTATTTTCACGTATTCCATCATTTTACGCTTCTATTTATATACATAAATGCACATACATTTATGTATTTACATATTTTCCAAGCAAATTTTTGATATTGCATTTGTCCCCAGTAAATTTACAGCGAGACACTAAACGCCTTTGATAGAAAACGTACGTCATTCAGTAACAAGTTGGTAGTTAATCGCCCAACAGCTCCTTAAGCTCCCCACTTTCCCGTCGCATCACACCCACAGGAAGGGGGTGGGAAGCATGTCTTGTGGGAGTGACGAGTAAAACCACCGTATAGAAGTTTGTGAAGCTTGCACCACTTATGAGCCGTCACATACGATGATATATGAGAAATACGGAATTCATCTTAGGTTTTTATTTAGAAATAAACGTAGCAAACACGCACGAAGGCGATCGGACAATAAGTAGATACCACTGCCCGTGAACATCTATTTGATTATAGATTTTAAAGACCAAAGTAAAGTTTTTTGTTCAAGTTGTTTTTATAATAAGTAATAGAACCGCCACAATGGTCGAAATTCATGAAAAGGAAATTTATGCATCCAAATCCAAAAAACTTATATTTATTTTTCGTCTGTGCATTAGAAAAACTCCCATCATAGGGAAAGAAAAGTTTAATTGATTAAACTGCGATTAAAAGAAGTAACGCATATTTTGACATAGACATCTGACATAGTTGAGCATACGTATCTGACATTTTCAGTATTGTTGTCAGAAATGTAAATGAACATTTTTTTGTTTAATTTAATATATTCGTAATCTCACACTTCTCTGTGCACGCAGTATTCGAAAAATAGTACCAATAGTTTTCGCTTCACGTATTACATTATAGATAAAGTAGCAAACTAGCATACTTTTTTTGTTGAAGGGGGGAAAGCTTCAAAAGGTACACCGGAGCCTTGGGAAAGACTCCAGGTTATGTGGGATTTCTACCCACTAAAACCCCCTCGGTGGCCTTCCTCGGCGCTTGCAGGGATCTCCAGTGGAACGCACCGGTGCCGCCTAGCCCCTCACGGGCTCATCTCTTGAGGAACATATAACTATCCCCCTGCACCTTCCGGTGTCTACGACGACATGCTGCCGCACATGCCGCCGTCCTTCTCGGTGTTGCTGTCTGGGCGGTTCGAACTCCCACTCTAGCCGCCCGCAACCCCAGAAGCCCCTTTTAATCGCCTCTTACAACCACAGCCGTATTCGACTCCTCGGCTACAGGGGACTACCATACTAGCATACCTATATTTCCTTTGCTAAACCACTCAAACTAGAACACAACGAAAACGATTTACATTGATGTTATTGAGCACAAGCAGGTGTGACGGTGGTGCCGCCGGAGTCGAATCACAGTGTTCTACCACCTTATATCATTAACAGCCTAAAACTATAGAAACGTTAAAACACATCCTCAAAACAAAAAAAAAGTAAAATGTATCAGGACAAAAATACATTTTTTAAACAATTATTTAGCCTTTTCAAAGTACTGTGCTAGTTATATAACTTCGGAAAAGATTTTATTTCGCCGAGTTACGAAAGCTTCTTGTTTACTTGGAGCAACAAAAAATCGCCTTCCCGTTAATTAGGCTACTCATCCGTTCTAGGAAACATTTTATTTTCCGTGAAATTATTTCGTAAATAACAAGATTAGGCTGAAAAATAGTTTATCTGTCCGTAGGAGACTTGCCGTTAGTTTAATAGTATAGGATGTTTAATATTTCCTGGGCAATAGTCAAGTGGGTGTTATGGCAGTCTACGAAAGTCGTACATATCTATGTATGTATCAGCTACAGTCAAACTGATAGTCAGTGATCACTGCCGCCCATGGACATCTAATTATCCACCCCGGATAAGATCAAGAGTCTTACCAGAAATTGGTCTCAAATGCTACCCCTGAGGCCTAAGATGAAACGCCTAGGATAAGGTCTTCCTTACACGCCCGTTAAATCAGAGCATAAGCGCTGCTGTGTTCTGGTTAACACTGCTGTTATTAGGGAGAAATAGGTCTGGCGGTGATGCCGCCAGAGTCAAACCACAAAGGGTTCTACCACCTTCAAAACTACGTGAGGTGGGCTGCATGCACGTTTGCTACTCCTACTAGATATGTTTATGTCGCGGTACGAGCTCTAATTGAGGTTAATTGCTATGTCCAATTACATTTTTAGAGTATCACCTCATCCTCATCGCTTCTCCGGAACGTTGCCGCACAGGATAATTCCGCTTGATTAATTCACGTTATGTGATTATTTTACTGTTTATAAGAGCAATTAAGGAAGAATTTTATAGAATTTGTGAAACATTAGGCTTCCTATACAACATAAAGAAAAAAATTAAAACAAAAAAAATACCGTCACATTATGTTATTGTATTATATTCAGCTTTCAATTTTTAAGTTTCAATATTAAAGTGTCTGTCAATTTGTCAATTTGCCGAACGCAGTAAATTCGTGTTCATAGGCGTTGGAATTTTACTAATATATGCGGAGAAGAGAACCATTATGTAGGTTATAGGATGCTTGAGTGTTTGATACTTTATCTCGCAAAAACTACTAATCGGATTTGGATAAAATTGAGCACAGATAGTTTAGGATCTTGAACCATAGTTCTTTACCTCGGTAAAGGCGATCCACGCGGGCGGAGCCGTTAGAAAAACTACTAATTTACATTTCCTGAAACATACTTGTGATATATAAGGAGCTCTAGAGGGTCATACATCTCATGCAGATAACTATACTTGTATGTAGCCTGTACTATGCAATGAGTAGACAGTCATTGTTTAAAGCAACCAAGGTGATCCCACAGTACGCTACTTAGACGCGTCTCGGACACGAAGCTTTGTGCCTATTGTCTTTAACCCCTTATTGCCATTTTTCATAACTTCGCTAGTATTATATCTTCTTTACATAGTAAAAAACAAAGCCCTCCTCTGTCTCTCTGTTTAACCTTCTTGTAAACTACGCAATGGATTTACATACCTTTTGATATCCATCGATTTATCTCTACAATGTCATTGTTTATTTTCATTTCTGAGAATTATTAAATATGTAAGAATTGCTCGCTCAGAAGAATATTTTAATGTCTGACGCAGAGATGAACTATGTGTTTATTAGTGTATTGTGTGTCTGCGTCGTAGTTCCAAAATCTATGAGGATTGTGATTAAACGGTTTTTTATTCGAAAGATCTATTTAGTATGTAAAACACTATGGACTTCTTCACTAAGACTAAATAAAATCTACTCAGCAGTTTACAAATTTTCTTTCAGCGTCACTTCCAGTATAATTATAAGTATAACCACCGTTACCCCTTCATACACCGGGATAACAAAGATTTTAACATGTATAACATCAGTATTATACACAAACAATGTCATTGTTCAACCCCTAACTATAATCCAGCCGCGTCCTGAACTCGTCTCGGACGCGGGTCTCTATTATCTATAGCTTTACACTGAGGAGAGTTTGCGTTTTGTGTCCATGTCACTTGCTAATAACAGACGGATCATTTTGACATAATGCTCTTCGTTAGGATGATGTTTTATTTTTGTACCGTACGCCTACCTTTATCGTAAAATACCCTTTATATCAAAAGTGGTTTATAGTTTATACTGATGCGTACTTGTCCGAGGCGTTCTAACTTTGTCCTCAAGGGTAGCAAAGCATCTGTGGTGGAACTCGGGTAGGACTCTAATCTTATTCGGGGTAGATCACAGGCATCCATTGGCGGCTGTAGCCACTTACTATCAGGTGGGCGGGACGCTCATTTGCCACATTCTTAATATATATTTGCTTATTCCCCAAACCTTGTTTTTACTTGTTTTATATAGGTATGAAATTAGCTTAGAAAGTGGAAGTTAAGCATTTGGAAATAAAAGTCTGACTCCAATTATCTTATAGATACCTATAACAGATATAGCTTAGCTTGTAAATTAAACAAATCTAATATATCAATACGTGAAACGAAAATTTGCGGATCAATTTTTTGAATACTGCGCGCACGTAGGCATACATGAAAGTTCACGTAGAGAAGGAACGAGAAAGGATAATATTAATGTATAAATTAAACGCAATAAAACAATCATTATTTACGTTATTGACAGCAATACTGACTATATCAGATGTCTCATTTTATCCTATAATAAAAGAAAATTACAAATAATATAGTTTTTTTATTTGGATGTATAAGTTTATTTGGTTAAATTATGGTCAAATTTCGACGATTGCGGCGAGTCCACTAGTATTCTATTAAATGGAGTGTTACGAAGCGTTTGAACGCTCAGCGGGATTACCGCAGTCGAGGGTTAACAATGCCAATGTCTGTGCATTACACCGCATAACCTGTAGTGACTCTCTGAAGTCAAGTGCAGTTCAGGAGCGTTTTACATGTTGCAAAATATTCGCTGACTATGGCTTAGTATCTATTTAGTAAAAGTATGTACAGTCAATAGTAACCGGCTTTACTTTGAGAAATCCATGCAAAATAGGGGACGTAGTTTTATCCTAACTTTCTTGTATATGCTCATCTGCCTTTGTCGATGGTGAACAATATATACCTAGTCTTTTTCATCTTCCGAATAATTCAGTTTATATGGTTGGAAAAAAATATCCATGAACATTATTAATTTTGTTAATAACTGGTTCCTTATTGTATACAGTATTTTGTTTCGTCAATCAGTCATTTCGTCAGTCAGAGTTTCCATCAATTCGGATGCCTACTTTGGGTCTTTAGTTAGTCTCCTTATCTTTTGGACCGTCAATCACAGCAGGAGTTTACTGTTTACGGATTTAACTCATCCGATACATTATAACGATTTTATTAATACAATTAGCTTCAAAGGTGAAATGAATTATACGTTAGTGGGTAATTGGCGGAATTTTGGCATGGTTTGCTCGACAGAAACAACATTAGTTTTCTTACCGTCGGTCGGAGGAATCAAGTTCTTATGCATGCCGACAAACCGGGTGGAGCGGAAGTAGTGACCCGCGCTAAAGAAACGCTTGCTTTTCTAATATTTATTACCAAAACAGTAAAAACAATATTGACAAGTGTGTAATATAAAGAGCGTGCCGAGTACGCCGTAAACATCGCTAGGAATACAATATTTCCACCTGATATTGGAATTGGTGCTGTTGTGAATAAAAAGGCGCACGTGAATTAGGCATTCTATCTTCATCTTCAGATAAATTTCGTTGGCTTGAAGAATAAAAGTCTGAATCTTTTTGTGTCTCATAATTTTCATATGATTTGAAACATAAGAATAATTTATTATAGAACAGTATTGCATAGAAAAAAATCCGGTAATCTGTACAAAAGGAATCTCGGGCTAAAAACAAACATGCATAACGTTAGATTAACCGAAACGTGCATTATTATAATGTACGCAAATGTACCTATAAATAGGGTAATTCTTTAGCCGGTCTCTGAATTGAACTTTTAAGCACAACAAATCCAAAAATATATATCGCATGACAAACAGAATACGATCTTCAAACTATTCAACAGTGCGGAGCACGTAGCTTATTTCGTATGTATATAATACAAATATACGTATGTATGTACATAACAAAATCCACAGGAGAATGCTGAAAGCCGGTGGTAAAATTTCGGAGCTGCAGAAACTTGTGACGTGAATACATTCCGGCGTCTATTGAAACGGCGCGACTCCGCCGCAGGAAATGCGGTTCCCATAAGTTAGCATCGTCGACATAATTAAACTTCAAACTCACAGGTAGGTATAAATTCTAAACGAATTTAGAACAAAACTTAAACTATTGAAAAGTGTAAATAAGTTTGATGACACATGTCGTTTGGTGACCAAGCCGACGCAAACATGACGATCCGCTTGGCGGAGCGGTCACCATAGCGGTTATGATATATATGCAATTGATTCCGGGTTCGATCCCCGGCCCGACAAATATCTGAATTATGAATTTAGATTTCTGTTGCGGGGCTCGGTGTTAACGTACCCCCATTTTCATGTGTCCATGGAACCCACGACACAGGGAAAAGGAAAAGTAAATGGCTAACGCCGCCTGGGCAGTTGTGATCAACCCTAGAGAGGATTATAAATCTATCTCAGGTTTACCACAGATGTGTTGCTATCCCTGAGGGCTAGGTCGGATCGCCTCGGATAAGTATATCTCGTTTAATTCACCCATCTAGCCAAAACACAGCAACGTGCAACATTGGTGTTATTAGGCGGAAATAGGTGAAGCGGTGGTACCACCGAAATCGCACCGCCAATTTCCCACTCACCTTCAAAATTCCTCATTGTAACCCAGTTCCCCACCTTACGATACAAGAACTCGAAACCGTTTCAAAATTATAGCCCAATGTTTAAACAAAGCGTTTGCGCCATCATCAAAGGAAGCACAGTTACAATTAGTGGACTTTTTATCGCAGAAGAACGTTCATCAAATCTCTTTCAAACATTAGGTCATAGCGGTCTAACACGCAGAGTGTTCCGGGTTCAATCATCGGCTAGACTAGACAGACGAATAATAGATTTCTGTGGGTCTGGGTATTTGTGTATACGACTACAGGGGGCTATTGATTTTAGGAAGCGATATTATTAAATTATTCGTCGTCAAAGGAAGCACAGTTTCAATAAGTTATCACAGTCAACATAATTAAACTGCACACTCAAAGCGCTTTTCGCGAGAATGAGCTCGAACGCAGTGGAAATTTTAATCGCAGAAGAAACTTTTCAGCAAATCTCTTTCAACCATTCGTATATGGAATCACTGAAATTTTATTCATACGTTAAGTACGTAATTATTTTTTGGCAAGTTGTGGCAATAGTTGGGTCATATTTTTCACGGGTTCAGAAATGTGACATTTAAACTTTAAATCGTATTAACTCGTATTTATATGAGTTAATACTTATTTCACGGTGACGTCTGTTAATGGGTGTTGTATGGAACGCCTTAGTACATGAGGCATTCTAATTGTAAATGTAATGTAATTTTACATTTAATATCTAAACAGCGAATTCAACCAAAATTCGTTGAATTAGTACATATAAAAATACTTTGAACAATTCGTAAACTACAAGTAGTTTTGTTAGTTTAAATGTGTATTTTCTGTAGTTTTTGGTCGAGAATTCTCAAACCCGAGAAAAAAAAATGTCGAGAAACCATATAACCCTTGTAACCTATACAATGTAAGAGTAAAGCATCCAGCACTGGGGTGCACGGGACTGTGTCCGCGTGCGTTAACTCATTTCACAAACCCGAGCGCTGAGTAACACGCAAATCGGCAACTAAATAACCGCTTGTGTTGAAACGCATACCGCAGATATTAGTCAATAGTTGATTAACTCGCGCTCCACGCGTCCTATGATATTTGGATGGATATTAAAATTTGTAATACATATTCAATGAGATTTGTATTCATGTTCATGTTATTTTGGATATTATCGATATATTCCGGGAGAGACTCGTACCAAGGGGTAGAACAAAAAGGTAAGACAGCTGTTTATTGTCTAATAAGTAAAACAACCTCCTGAGGTTTCTGTATGACGTTTTCTACACTCAAAGCCCCACACCCGGATCTTCTATTGTTGTTGGTGTTATGGAGGTACACAGAGGCGAACAAATTTTCACCGAAATAGAGAATAGAAAACTAATTTCGTCATTCAAATATCTGAATGGCCGGGGATCGAACCCAGAGACCATTGCGTGTCAGACCAGTATGGTCATTGCACCGCAACTTGGGTCGTCGGAATTCTTTATGAGAACTAAATTAGAATGTCTTACAACACCCTTTAAACCAAGACTCTCTTACTTAAAGAATACGATAGTTCCGATACAGCAGTTTATAACCAAAGAACTCCACATCATGCATTACTTCTTTCAATTTGAACCTTTAATGTCCTTATTCCATTAATTTTTGCAAGGAACACAAATAAATAAACGCGTATGAACATTTGTAATCTATTTTTAAACGCCATCTGTCTTGGTAGCAAAAACCAGCCAAGACAATGTCGTTCTAGATCTAGCGACTAGTATAACCGAGATGCCTTTAGTAAAATATGTTGTATAAATAGTAGAGCAAAATACTTTTGTGTCGACGCGCGTCTTAATTTCATGCTGTATACTTGTTAACAGAATTGTGTATGTAAATGTAGTAATGTCCGTAATTTGATGTAGCATATTTTTTTCAAACATAAACATTGTTGCCTTATAATAGCGAAGAAAGACTACTATATTAAAGGATACAGCAAAGGAGACACTTGGACAACGTTCTAATTTAGAATTCAGGAGAAGCAATGCGCTTGTGGCCGAAATTAGATACGATTTCAGTCCTATTTGAAGTTAATTGTCGATTTTTATAGGCAATCCACTACAGACCAATCCAGTCCAGTACAGACCACTGATCGTCATTTGGACTGCATGGTCCTTTACCACTTCGATTTGATAAATTCATATGTAGAAAATTCTATGTTTTTGACTCTGTGCGTTCCTAGAGCCTTCGTATGATTACGAAAAAACTGGTGAGATACTCATACGCCCGCCAAGATTTTTCATAAGTAGTTATGACCATTATGACCACCACGACCACTATAGTTGATGCGCAAGTGGCTTTATAAAAATTCGAATTATGTACAGTCTTATATTACGTCCCATCCCCCCTTTTTTTCCCCTGTTAGCAGGCGTCATATTTAAAATTATATAGCCCATGTCACTATCACAACTGAAATGATTCCAACACCTCAATTGTTAAAGTCCGTTAAGCTGTTTAGACTGTAGCGCATGCCAAAGAAACATACGCATACGACATACGCTCATACATAGGCGACATACGCTCGAAAATATTACCCTCCTTCTGACGCAATCGGGTAAAAACTAGTAAAAAAATAAAAACTCACCGGTACAGAGTCCCCGAGTGTATTTTCTTCACGCCGTCCATGTCTGATGTGGTATTCTTATCATGTCTAAACTCCAGGGCCGGTCGGTTAACGGCTTGTTAATGCTTTAAAAATTAATGTCATTATGAGCTGCTCTTGATAATACTGAAACGTACAGCACCTGCAATAGAAAGATATGGGTTAGTCGTGGTGACAAGGGAAATTACGTTTCGTACGAAAACGTATCGTTATGTTACAAGGGCTCCTAACCTTCTATGGTGCCCGGAGTATCTATCTACCTACCTACAAGATGGCTATTTTGAAAAAGTAGAGTTAGGCCAGTAATAAGACGTCTTTCAATCAATATTCTAAGTATACAATCAAAAATTATTCAGTGATGAAATATTGTTAATGATATCCCTGCTGAGATACCGAGTTTAGTTAATGTTGTTTTCTTTCCTTCACTTTGTCTGGGTCAAGCCGTCCACTCTCCCATACGAAAATCCTTAGTCCACCACTTGGTTTATTGAAGGATATAAATGACATATTAACTTTACACAATTTCTACTTCACATAATAAACTATGTGCCCTATTTTAAAAAATATTGCTAAATATAGCTTCAATTGTGATACATGCAAGAAGGCAGATAGGTATGACAATATGTAGATATGTATATAAGAATAATTTATTCATAAACAGTAGCGGCGAATCACGTATTGTTGTGTGAGGTGGTAATTACTCACTTGTTATGAACGACCCACGTATCAATATCAAGGTCGAACCATACAGACCCATAAAACTATGTGGTTGGAAACCGTGCGTAATTCATGAGGTTACGTAATTCCTTATTTAAAATCATTGGTTTCTTTTTCTTTTTTTTACAACACTTTTATTCTGTTTACAACAGTTTCTGTTTACTACAACTACAGCTTTTATTCTGTTTACAATTTACATCGTAGACAACAATATAGAGAAACAATATATGATGTACGAAGCAACTTCGTATAGAAAAGCTCCCTTGCTACTTCTGAAGACTAAGATGTTTCTCCTATATAAAAATGAGCCGGTAACCGCACCATTCCACCGAAATGCAATAACTGTTTCACGCTAGATATGCGTGTGGTGGTGGTACCGTACCACTGCATGATCATTTTCAAATTCAATAGTCTGGAGAGGTCTGATCGGGTCTGGAGAGCTACCACTAGTACAGACCAGCCGTAAGCCGTTCTAAAACCGTGCTATTTGAAAAAAAATCAAAGGGAATTAACTCTTGAAAATGCTGGTTGTACCTTTCTAGTTTTAATATAATCCTATAGAGAATACGGCAATGAAGTCGATTAAACTAGAAAATTATCTTAAAAACAAAAAACCCGACTGCTTGAAATGAATTGACTCTGATACCCATATTGTTTTGATATAGAAATATCTCATCCCTTCCCCTTTTCTTTACTCGCAGGCAGGCTCATATTACAAAATTCACCAAGCGTTTGGGCTGTGGGACGTGCCAAAGAATTGGACATACATACATACATGCGCTCGAAAAACATTACACTCCTTCTGACGCAGTCGGGTAAACTCTTAGCCTGTTTAAGCAAGACTGCTTTGCTTAAACAGGCCAAGAGGATTTTATTTCATAAAATAAATATAATCAACGCAGGTCTTTTTACTCCGCCGCAAAGTTTAACACTGGACTTGGCTCGGTTGCCAAAGCCGTCAATATGTTTTCGCATCAGCAAATACATTTTCAACCGTCAGTTATCCCCGTTCCCGGTTACCGTTGAGCGGCAGTCGTGTCGAGCGGAACGGCATTCAAGTGACAACTACATGAACGTCAGGTTTGGCGCTTGAAATGCTAACTTATTTTTAAATTAAAGTTAAAATTACTTTTATGCAACTGATGTTGGTATCATTAAATGTTTTAAACGACTTCGCAAAATAGGGGAGGTTCTCAAATAGACTGTAATTTTAGTCGAGCTTGCAGTGGTGGCCACTAGCCCTTACTTTTATCACTGATCCGGGATCGAAATGGATTCCGATCTAAGATCACAGAAGCATTCCCTTTACTTGCTTGCTTCAAACCAGCTACTCACGAAAGCTATGTCAATTCCAATTTCAAACAATCCGTCAAAAATGACGTCATTTCCCACTTTCGAAATAAATTGGAAATTTATTTGGATTGGTCGTTCTATTCCGTTATAGTGACCGGTATGATCAAATTTCATATAAAAGTTTAAATAACAAGTTTACGTCACTTCGTTTAGTAAATTTCTTTTAGTACACCCAATAACCGCCCAATATTAAACTCAATCGGCGACCCAATTCCAATCGGTGGGAATTGATTTCGTGAGTAACACTGCAAAACAAAGGAGCACGGAACACTACTGCTATGAAGCAAAAATATGGACTTATAACAATAATTTCTTACAAGACATATCCATTTATCGTCTTATCAATCTTTATACCAACTCACACCTTATACCGTCTCCCAGTAATGGATATAAGGTTCAGGTCTCTTTTAAAAACTAGTGAAGATAAGTAAGACTATATTCTACCACACTTGCACCACCTTTGGGAAGAAAACAATAGAGAAATATCACAATATTGTCTCGCGGATATTAAATTTTTAACACAACACCGACAAATATCTGCATACATTCAAGTATTTGAAGATTCATACAACTAGGTAGACTATAGGACTCGTATTCCTCGAATCTATGTCATAACCTAGTGGAAATTACGGAGAAGGAAGCCCGTCTAGCTAGCTGTATACGAAGATATTTAGTAGGAAGGATCTCTTCCTATTCCGTGCATGTTTGTATGAGCAAATCTATTGGTACTAGGTATGTCTATTTGTACCGTATCATTGCAGTAGAAAAAATACCATTTTTCTCATCATTGATTAATTCGTGCTAGATATTATGTGAACACAAACACTTCTAGAGTTGCCGCAAGCCTTTTTATGTCCCACTGCTGGGCACGGGTGTCTTCCCGCAATTGGGGCAGGCACGAAGCGCACTCCACCACACTGCTCCATTGAGTTTCATTCAAGGTAATCAGGGATAACAACTGGGACCGACTGCTTAAGTTGCCCTCTGAAGCAAAGAAGTGTGCATGAATTTTTTCCATTAGCGGTCACCCAT
>DWNY01000009.1:0-31476 GCA_018250635.1 Telegonus apastus | reverse complement strand
CCTCATAACTAAAATATTTCGTCGACTTTTGTAGCACCCTTGTTCCTAATTTGGCCATTCATATATTTTCTTTTTTGATCTAAACCTGAATTATTATTAAATAACGTTAAAGTGTTCAAAATGGATGAATTACGTTCAAAACATTACCTTGACTTTATCTACAAGTATATACTATTGTATTAGTAGGTGCGCAGTTTTAAGGCAATCAGTATTCTCCATCTAAACTTGTGAATAACTAACGGTTCCGTACTTTTTTCTAAGATCACACAATCACGTCTAGAGCCATATAAAGAGTTGCGAGAAAACAATATGCGAATATGCGTCCATGTTCAAACAATAGGTGTTACCTATGAATACTAACGAGCCACTATCTTTCCAGATAATCAAGATCCCGGAAACGAAGGATGGCTTCATCGATTTGAATAGCCTGGAGTTACGTTTGCAAGAGAATTCTGGGACGGGGAAGCGGATGATTGGATTCTTTTCGGCCGCTTCCAAGCTCACTGGAGTGATTGCTGATGATGTGGCCACAACGTTGCTTCTTCATCAATACGGGGCCTGGTCGTTTTGGGACTATACCCTGGTTGCACCGTCCTCAGTGATTGACATGAACCCAACGTTCCCCGGCGTGGAAGAAGGCATGGTGGAGAAAGACGCGGTCTTCTTCAATTGTGAGAAGTTCATCGGTGGTGTCCAAGGACCGTATGTCACGGTTGTGAAGAAAGATGTGTTTAAGAATACGCCGTTATATTGCGAGAATGTAGATGTGAGTATTTTGAAAATTAATAGAGTAAAAATGATTCGATTATATACTCTCTAGATCTAGCGTTACTTAAAACAGCGTCCAAAAATAGTCACTAACTGTTAGTCTCTAAATCGCTAATGTTTACAACAGGCAACTATATTGTCCAATCAAAATGGCGTAATGGAAGCATTCAACCGATCATACGACGCCGACCTTAAGCTAGAGTGCGTGAGTTACGCACACATGTTTATATTTTTTGGACGTTTTTCGCTTGTCACTGACAGCGCATATCAAAGGACATAATATTTAGATGATAAATATTTAGACGCTACCTTTCAGTAATAAGTTAGGATGTTTTGTGGAAAGAAATTATCGATTATCATTATCATAGCAATGCTATACCTTTACTTGAAATTAGAAATCGTTATGGAGTTTTCATCATTTAGGTTTCATCTGCTAGGTTTTACTTTTCCATAATTCGTCGCAAGGATTTTAAGTACATCAGTAAAGAGCTAATCAACTGATATTTTTATTAGGAGTTATCAGAAAAAATTGAAGAGATCAGATGCGCGGAGGCTGTCCGAGCTGCAATCGTGATGCAGTTGAGAGATGCAGTTGGACTGCAGGTCATAGCAGAGCGGCAAGACAGCATAACCAAGTAAGTAAAATGTGGCTCTTTATAATAAATCGTGGCTCTTTATAATAAGTCATGGCACTTTATTATAAATCGTGGCGCTTCATAATAAAATCCACATAATTACGTTGTCTGAAAAAGTTATTAATAATGATATGATCCTTCTTTCCATTTTTCATAATCAAGAGTCAAGGCATATAACCAACAAAAAAGACACAGAACCAAAAGAAACAACTAATTGTCTGTCTAAAAAGAAATTAAACCCTGAATTTTGTAGATATAAAATAAGCAGAGACCTTAGTAGTAATTTTGATTCAGTATAATATAACATTACTAATAGGTACAAAAATCTGTAGGAGTATAAAACTAAATATATTTTTTTACAAACAAAAAATGGGTTTTGTTATTGTTTGGCAAAAAGATTTTACCTAAAAAAAATTGTATCTCAATCTAAAATACAATTAGGTAGGTTTTCCTCGAACGATAAAATCTTATATGTAGTCATACTATATAGTCATAAGTAGATTTATTACTTCGCCTCGGTAAGAAATGACCTATTTGGCTTTGGGTAAGCTTTGGATAACAATGGGCTGTTGCCAAAACCGAATTATCGGCTTCTAGTATTTAGTGAGGACAAGTAACGAGATTTCTTGAGAGCGAAATAATGTTCTTTGAGTGCGAACAATTTCGAACGGGGAAGGAATTCTGTTGTGGGTTACAAGGGTGCGTAAGGGTTTTTATTTTGCGGATTCAGACGGGCAGTTTACCCGGTTTGCTATGAACTATTTATCTTAATTACTTACTATTTAGTTTAATATTACGAAGTTTAATGGATTCGAAGTTTATTTTTTGGGATTAAAACGGTGTTAAACTCTCTGTTGTTTGAATGGCCAATAGAAAACATTGTATATTGTACACTAATTTGTATTGAAACATATACCTAAACGATTTCTTCAGATTATAGAAGTCTATCATCTATTCTTATCTAGTCCATACTATCTATACCTGTTTTATAAGAGCGATGTAGGGCTGTAGGCGATACCTATATTAATGAAATTTGAAATTAGTCACTATCGTCAGGTGGTCTACATTTTCCGTAGTAATGTTCGAATGAGGAGGTTCCACCATTACACCTAGTTATAACGTGAAGCACTTAATGTTTTCGGTTGGACTGTTGTGAATGTCGGCTGGGACTAGCATCTAAGTCCTCAGGAGTGGCAACGCATCTATGATCAACTTCAAATAGAGGTTCTATGTGAGGTGTTCTGTGTGAAATTGACCACTAACCGTTAACTTGACTGCGTGCTCATTTGTTACTGCACTATTATACAAAAATGCTTAACATTACATAAAAATGTTAACATTGTAATTTATGAAGGAAATTGAAATAATCCGGGTCAGTGAGACTAGAATTCTTGGCGCTAATATCACGTTAAACCGTCATCACGCTCATTTTTGGCGCTCGCCGAATATGTGTATCGGCAGATGAAATGTTTATGACGTCGATTGTGGTGATTTATTCAGTAAGATCTGTGTGATTTTCTCTTGTACTAAGTTCCTATGGGTAGTTAACTTTATTTTATGTGTAGTTAGCATCATTTATGATATTACTAGCCGTACTGTTGTGTTCTTTGAAAGATCTAAGCGTGAAGTTTTATATAAAACTGCACGCTTAGATAATAAATAATATTATGTATTTATTTATTTAAAACATTTATATAAAAGCTATTAAACATTACAGAGTAAATTCCAATGCGTTTATAGCTTTGAAATGTATGTTCCTACCGTGCGATGTAAAAAATATGTAGAGATGATGTAAAAATATAACTAGAAAAAAATGTAAATTATAATGTTAGCCAGAGATTTGCTGATAAAAATAATAGTATGTACGTCAAACTTGTGCGAATAGTCGTAACTCACTAATTAAACACATAAAGAAATAGGACAGAAACACCAGACCTGAAGTAAATAATTTACTACGCACCATATTACAAAAAATCCAAAAGAACATTTTCTATTGAACGATTTGTACAATGACAACAAGAAATGTCCGTAATGAGGTATCCATTACAACCTTATTGCTCGTGAAGACTGTTTATACTTAGTCTTCACGAGCAATCATCATTGCATCAAGACAATCATGTCTTACCAAAATATTTTTTAAATTTTACATTTTGTAAATCAGAATACAGTAGCGCTGTAGTTGTAGCTATTGAGTAATAAGTTAAGATGTTTTGTAGAAATAAATTATCGCCTTAATCTAAATAAATTTATCGTTTTTTAACGATATGAATGAAACGAAAATGGACCGTATTCGTCCACAATTGGACTACGAAAACTTACCGCCTTCAACACATACCTACTCGCAATATCAGTATATGCTTTTTTATGTTTTGAAAGTAGCAAACGAGCATGCAGCCCACCTGATGGTAAGTGGCCATGCCGCCCATGGACATCCGTTATCAACTCCAGATAAGATTATAGTCCTACATGAAGTCGGCCACGGATGCGTTGCTACTCTTGGGGACTACGTTGGAGCGTTTCGAATATGTCTGTCTCCCATACCACGTCTTTCTTATGTGTTTTTGGTAATATAAATAATTCGTAATTTCATTCAAAACTGATTAGAAGTTTTTGCGTTAAAGAGTATCAAACAAATCCTTCCTCACAAACCTTCACCTTTATAGAATATTATTCAAGTCAATTCGAGTCACGTATTTTATGTGATTCAAATCGTTATTTCTGGCTACACTTGTTTATTTATTTCTTTCACAAGCGTAGTTATTATTATCACTAGCTAAGTCATTCGTTGCCATATTTTCCGTGACCTGTATTAGATGTATATTTGCAGAAGCGACATCTCTTGTTTGCAAATGGCCGTGATGGAAAATCACTAGCAACGGATATACACTGACACCTATTACCGATTTTGACGTGTTTTACCGTGAACGATAAAGCGATAGGCGATTAAATTGCGAAACTATGTTTAGTGAAAATTGTAGATAAGCAGTTTGTTCAAATATCACTTAATTCAGAAATTAACAGAAATTATAACATATCAATTTACTACTATTGTTAATGAGTTGTGCAAAGCCAAGTTTGTTACTTTATAATAATTTTCACGGGAAATAGGAACAACAATAATATTCTTACACAGACTCACATTTTTCGACGATGAAAAAGTTTAAATTAGATTACTTTATAAATATAAAGTTCATCGCATTAACCCATAGACAAAACGAAATAATTGTTGATTTTAGTGATATAAAGGAATTAGTAAACAATAGACGAATTTGCAGCTAAAATTATGGCTAATATAACAACCACGACAGAGTCGTCAACAAGTAGGTATTATAGTGACAAAACTGTTAATGTAATTTGAAAATCTTGACGTGGAGTTTTCCATCCGAAAGTTTCCTAATAATCATTATTTAGCTAAGCTATCATGCACCATATTTTGTCTTTTGCGATTGAACGAATACTTAATTGTGTCAGTTCTATCGATGCGATGTTTACATGTCTTTGAATCTTTGATCCTTATACCCGTTGACGTTTTAATTATCCCCGCGAATTGACTGCGAGATCTATAGATCAACATATTTACATAGAGTAGCGGTCCATCCAGCCCTTTGAGATCCACTGACCTATTAGAGATATTGTACGCAAGATCTAACTGGGGATTTTTGTCCATAGTCACAACTGACCGTAGTGTCTGTTTCTATTCAATAGATATGTTTAGGCATTATCTTATGTATGCCAGTGGAGAGGGTAGCTGTCAATGTGAGTGGTGTGAGGTACGTGGTGGAAGTGAGACGTGGCTCGGAACTGGTATAGTGGTGAGCCAATGAATCAGGTAAATATAGAGCTATGGTCATTACAGTGACCACAGTGAGTGTTGATGTGACACGCTCTCCTGGGTTTTGTCACTCAGTTGCCTTCTACATCATCCCCGGAGAGGGAGTGATACTATATAATCACAATACAAAGTAGAAATAAGTGGAGATCAGGACAAATCATCAAATGTCATTCTACTTGTCGTTAATGCGTGATGCTGTATAACGCATGTTAAAATTTGTAGACGGCTTAGAGCTTTAAAAAAAGCTTTAAAACAATGAACAGATATTTATTAGTGCAAATAAAATCGCGCTTGAATAAGTTATTCAATAACTTTACATAAATATTCAACATCAATAAATTCGGATTCATAAATATTAAACGGCGCTTTGGAGTTATGAATTAATTATCATGGTTTATAATTGTTTTGCTACTTCAATATATTTTAAATATGGTTATTAATAATTTAATCTATTTTAATTAAATGAGTATAAAATTGATATCTGTAATATCGATATGATTAATAGAGATGGCCTAGTGGCTTGGAATTCGAATCTCAGGCGAATCATTGTTTTTTTAAAGTTACGTGTATATTTTTTTAACTTTGAAGTAGCTGGACTTACCATCAGATGGACTGCTGCTCGATTAGCAGTGATGGTAAGTGTACATTGTGCCCATGAATAACTTGATATGACGATGGAGCTAGAAGGTGGATGGTGAGACTCTTCAGTGGTTACTAGTAAACTCCTGAAGTTTGGACTCATAGGGTTCGTTTTGATAAGTACAATATATTAATGTGATACATTCGTGGTTTTCAGTTTTTTTTTTTAAATATTTTTGTTTATATATCATTTATTTTTACCCGTTTATTTATTATCTGCGACTGATTACAAGTTTAACATTGAATTTCGTGTATTCCACAAGATTATGTATAAAGCACTTAATTTCATACAAATGAGTCAATTGGCCTCACATGTCATATTGCAAATGGTTACTTCCACGGTACGAATGAATACTTGTATCTGCTCAAGATTTTTTGAAGGCTAGGCTTTACTTAGTACTTGACCACAGGTTGAAGTACGTTCGATAAACTTTGGTGATCAAAATAAAATTGGGGGTCGAAAAATTTTTGAGTCTTGTTGCATGACACCTATTAGAAGACATTTATACATAGTGGCAGCAAAAGAGCTTATCCACCAGTTGGTAAGTGATCCCTGCCATCCATTGCCTCTGGTCTACCTCAGATAAGAGTCCTACCTGAGGTTGGTTACGCACATTGCTACCCTTGAGCACTAAGTCCCATTGACCGCATGCTCGTTTGCTACTCGTACTTCCATATTATAAAAAATATCATTTGTATACTTCAATAAGCTGGTTCCCGCGGTTTCACCCGCGCTAAAGAAATAAACAGTCATACATAAAGATATGTATGCTCAATAGCAACTGACATTAATGCCCGCGACGACATGCCGCATGCCGTTTAGAGGTTTACTACAGCTAAACAGACGGACAGACACGCAGACATTTTTTTTTGTAATTGTATTTCTGTTATAGGTATCGTGTATATATTTATATAAATTTAGTAAAAGTTGTCATTTTGATATTACAAACAGACACTTCAATTTTATTTATTTGTATACATAACAATATACCCTAATTTCCGTCAATAGCTCATAATATTTTCTTGACAAAGGAAATGGACGACAATTTGTCTGCAAATTACATTGCCAATGTTCCTTCCTCCCTAATAACTAGGAAACGTTGGGATACACCGGGAATACATAAAGCGACTGCCGAATAAAAACTTCCTTCCCTTGTTATTTAATAACACCGTTCCTGTGACAAATTTGCGAGATAACTCTTCTCGCTGGTTTACTGTGGAGCAAGATTTGTGATTGGTCGACGAATAATTTCCGACAAAAATAATTTCCGACAAAAATAATCTCCTACAATATCCAGATTACATAAATTGAGATTAGAAAAAGTGTATTCTCGTTTACTTTTGACGCAGCTATTACAATGACAGACGGTATGGTCTGTGCATACGTTACGGATTCGATCCCTGGCTAGGTAGACTTCTAAGGGATGAGTTAGATATATATTTAAGTTAGGTGTGTAGGTATTTATTATTAAGAACCCATTTATTATTTTGGCTATGGGTATAAATATAAATAAAAATATATACCGTCACGTCACGAATACTCCGTCACGAATTACACCCTCGCGGCGTTCAGACTTCAGATTTATTACGCCCTAAATTACTCCACTTTCATAGATTTCATAAAATTTCATTTCATTTCATTTCATAGATTTCATAAAAAAACACTGACTCAGGTATTAAACCGTAATTTAGTGTAGAAAATAAATTACGTATCAACGATCTACATATACCTAAATGAAACCTACTACACTACGTAAAAAGTGAAGGTCAACATATGAATCAACATTATCAATATTTTAAAACTAAGAATGCATCAATTCGGATGTCATGAAAAGGAAACAAAACCTTGATGTTTGCGAGAAAAATCAGCAGGGATTCTGTCGGTCGATAAACAGCCGCTGTATGACGCACAGTACCAACATGGCGCCTTCCGTACGCAAATATATCGTAATTATAGAAGCCACTGGACACACAGACGGCCCGACAATCATAATATCGGCCTGACGAGTAAAGAATTCCAGGTTCGATCCCCGACGAGGCAACTGAATTAATTTATAGTAGTGAACCCGCCACATTGGTCGAAAATTTACCATATTAAAAAAAAACTGAAAACCAAAATTATACATCCAAATAAAAATACTTTTATATGTATTTTTCGTCTGTGCATTACGAAAATCTCCCATTATAGGGAAAAACAGGTTTAATTTGCTAAGCCGCATTTAAAAGTTTGTCTAAATAATAAAATATAATATAAATAAATGCCTGCTCATTGTAAATGAGTCCGCAGCTAAACCCTTTCAACAAAACACAAACTGCCTTATGTTAGAAATAGATTTTGGAGGTACCTTTCCGATCAAACCACCTTAGTTCTACCTGGCAATACACGGGAAATAAGTACTTAGTAAAGATTATATTAATGTAACTGGTAACACGGATCGTTGACTCATAAATTATATTATTTTAGCAGCTAATCAACAATATCAGATTTGGATTCGGTATGTTTTGCAAAGATAATTTATGTTTCCTACGTCCGCTTGTTCGATAACATTATTACGCGGAATCTAATTCGAAATCAAATAAATTGATACCGCAAAGCATCACTTCTCACAGCATTTTAGAGTTTATTTCAGGTTGTAAATTAATAAACAAGTACTAGTAGAATTCGACCATAATTAAATCATAAAATTGTATATTTGGTTATAATTTGTGCATAAGAAAAACATTCATTATAGGGAAAATGAGGTTTTACTTCTTAAGCTGCATTTAAAAGCAATAACGCATTTTTTGACATAGACATAGTTTACGATATCTTTTAACATCGTTCAATTTAATATACATTTGTATATTAAATTGAACAATGTTAAAAGATACACAATTCTACAATAATATTTTTTTTTAAAAAGCTTCTCTGCATAAACTTTCACGTACCTATGCCTAATACCATACTTCTCTTTCCGCGCAATATTCAGAAAATGGTACCGCAAATTTTCGCTTCACGTATTAATATTGAAATTATTTGCATGAGGTTTCCATAGTACTTACAAAATTCTAAAACCGTTTTATTAAACGTAAATTTGCTTGGAATTGTTTACTTCACCGTACACGGAATTTAACTTTTACACAGAATTTTCTCAAACTTCTTCGTACATACGAGTAGCGTTTAAGTTCTTCACAGAAACTTTTTAATTTTTAAATTTAAATTCTTAGATAGTGCTATTTTAATTTGTAGTGTTAAGTCCCGATAAAATCGCTTGTACATTTCTCATGATTACCAAGAATCAATTTCCAATGGGTTATTCATAAATCTCAACAGGAAATTTTCTTGCATATACATACATAGATTCAGAGAATACGTTATAGATTTGCGGAACGTCAGTGCTGAGCGAAATGGGTTAATATAGTCCAGTGCCACTTAAAATGGGTCAACATTAACCGTTCGCTAGAAATACGCGTTGCTATGCCCTGACATTGTCACGATCGGTTGACTGATGGTTACGCAAATAGTGCAACGAATCCTGAAGATAGCCTGTCAAATAGTTTTATTGTAACTTTAGTCGCTGTTGAATAATTTCGCTTTAGCAAGCATGGCAAAAATGGTGCCAGTATCGCTCTAGTGGATAAATAAAATTACAAAAAATACTACTCAATCTACATGTATATGTTTATCATATATTCCGTTATTATATAACTAGTTTTTAGCATCTGAATTAATTATTTTTAAGATTACGGATATATTTTAACAATGTTTTTTTGCTCTATCGTAAAAACCGTAATACTTGTAAGTACGCAATACGTAATACTTATAAACTGCAAAGATGTGAGTAATTGGTATAAAGTTATACCTACCCTTAAAATAAAGTACACACTTGCACACATACACACACATGACACACGCATACACATACGCATGGCTGTAGTACCGATTACTTATCAATAATAATATTAGGAAAATAGTAATTAACGGTAGTAATTGATCGTACTTTATTAATTGGAATACCCTTTAAAATATGAATCTATAATTGGCTGAAGGTAATATAAGCATAAAAATTGTATTATAATTTTAAGAGCTGCGGATTTTGTTATTAAAAATAAAAAATAAATAAAAGTGCAAATAAAACTTACCTAAATGTGAGTAGGAATAGGGCTAAGGGTTTCAAAGTGTACCAAAGATGCCAAAATGCAGACTATTCGCACTTGACCGATTTTTTAAATATAATAGATGCGCAAGCAATCCTACCTCATCAACAACTGCAATAAATTGAAAATGAAACGGAAATCCGGCTTGATGTTGATCATAATTATAATCAGTACAAGCAAACTTTACCCTTAAACTTCAATCATCAACTTTACACGTGCAAATAAATCATATCTCCACTAAGATTATGATTGTAATTGATATTAACTGGATTAATTCATGTTTTAAATAGTCTGTGACTTGTAGAAGATTCGTTAAGAAGATATTTTTTTATGAATAATAGTAACCATTATTTTGTTAACATTTTAGCGAGTTATATTATATATAGATTACATTTGTTTGTACAAGATTGTTCTAGTATTCTATATGTAATGATTTGTACTGGAAATTTATGCTAATTTGCTGCCGATTTATCGATACCTTCGATTGATTGTATAAAGGATCAGCCGACATCAAATACATTTTAGTAAACGAGTCCACCTGTGTAAGTGGCCTCTGGAGCCCATGGGCAACTGTGATCAAGACCAAAAAAATAACAAACCCAACTGAGTTCGACCACAGATGCTACGCCTGAAGACTTAAGTTGGACATCCTGGGATATGTATGTTTCCATTACACCCTTCAAACCAAAACACAGCAGCTCTTAATACTACTATTAATAGACAGAAATAGATTTCGCGTTGGTGCCGCCAGAGCTGAACTCCAAGGGTTTCAACCACAAGCATCTATCTATAAATTATCAATATACAACCATCACCAAACTCATTTCTAGTAGGGGTTCTTTAGAAATGTTCACATACAGTAAATACTTACGATATCGTGAACTGCAATCTTTTTCATCAATTCCGATAAAAAGAAAACAAACATAAAATGCGGTGCCAAATGAAAACTAGGTAGTTTTACTATATCACCAAACTTTGTATTTTTATCGAATGTGCTGTCATAAATCTCAAAGACAAGTCATTTATACGCGTTCGTCGCCCTATTTCCGTTGGGTCTAGGGATGGTGATCTCATCGAGTATTCAAAGAATCGTTTATTGAACAAAAATATCGATTTTTTATCGATACCAAACAATTAATTGATCGAGTAAATCAATCTCATATACCAGTAGCTCTACATTGGACATTTCTAAAGCAATTGTATGAAAACGTTATAGAATCTATTTTTCAAAATTGTAAGTGTAATTTCGGAGTGGTCAGCTGTCATAAACCCATTTTTTTGTACAGAGTATTGTATCAGATGCAATAAATAAAAACGACTGGACATATATAAAAAACACTACAAATAGATAACCTCTATCCTTTGGGAGGTCGGTGAAAAAAATAGTTCTCTTCTGAGAAATCAATGGCTAGTTCAATCAATGTAGTCTTCGTAATTTTTATGAATCGATTCTTCATTCTTAAGAATCCACCTTTTTCTAGAATCACCATCCCTAATCAGGACGTAAACTCAATATTCGGGACTTCCACAGATTCCGAATCCAGATTTATTAGAGTTTTATTACGCAACGCTTTGATGTGATAACTGACATAACCTACATAGCATTTAGATTTATAAACCGACTATGAAACTCGATAGCTCAGGGAAAATTTATTTTTCGTTCCAATTTAATGGACATGACGTTAATTTGTTAATGGAATACGTGTTTTATTTATAGTGGTTCTTCACCTCGCATATAATTTTATACTTACGCGTAGCGGTTTTGTACATTTTTATGCTGCAACTAACATTTTTGGAGGTAGACGTACAAGTCTTTGTTATATCTTTTTAATACTCTTCAATGACGTGAAATTAATCAAATCAAATCAATGAAACAAAATAGGTTCAATATTCGCTGGGAAAAAAGTATCATTGGTGAGATTGAAATATATATAATTTTCTCCGCTACATAATATGTTCAAAAAATGAGTAAAAATGTATTGGAAGTCTTCTTCGTCTCTTGTACTACAAATAATAAAAAGAAGTAGTCATTATCGCGTGTTTTTTTCAACCTATCATTTTTTGGGTTTATTTGTAACACGGTGCGGTATATCTTTTCCAATAGCTTATAACCGTAAGTTGAACGTTATTTAATCGGTTATAACATATTCCTTGCACAAAGTAGCCACTTCTTTGCCAACAGAATGTTGGTAATGGATCTGAGTGTAATTACTGAAGCTATTAAAGTACTTTGTTACAGTACACCGCGCCTTTCTGCGCCTTTTTGTAACATATAATTGTTTTTATTGCACAGTCAAGTGGAAACGGCAGTTACAAGACATGTTGGTTATAGGCAAGAGTATATACATTTCTATAAGTTGCTGTTTCATTCCACCAGAGACGTGCGAGTAGGTAAGCGGATGGATGTGACATCCTCCGATAAATTGACTGATTTTCAGTGCTTGGTGAAAAAGAGTTCAACATGAGGTGAAAAAGATAACAATGAACACAGATGTCCATGGGCAGTAGCTGTTTAAATCAGATGAAATACACGGACATCTACGCAAGCATGAAACTTCTATGATAAAAAAATCGAACCACATTTACTATGTTTTTTCATCAAAATACTCGCGATAATATTTATTTTTATTTAAAAAAAGCAAACGAGCGTGCATTCCATCTAATGGCAAGAGGATTAGGTAGGAATATCCGGTTGACTACAAATGAGTTGCTATCCCCGAGGACTAAGCTGAAACATTATATCAAATATAATAACATATTAAATTGTAAAAATATCCTTATCAAAATAAAAATTCAGTTCTAACAATTATAATCAAATGTCCAAACTTGGCTCTAACACTGTATTAATGTAGAGATTCAGTATCACGATATGAAGCAGTGCGCTGTCAATTTGAATATATGTATGTATTGATGGGAATCCATCTGAGTGCTAAACCAATTCATTCCGCGCCATTCGGTCACGTATTGCACGCTTATGGAAACAGATTGATTTAATTACTATTATTTATATGTGTATTTGTTGTTTAGAAATTGTAATGAAAGCGGCAAAGTTAATCTTGTTTTAAGATTCCTGTTCTTAAGATTTTGGGATTTACGTATGTAATTACTGTTATTTCTTAGTATACGTATTCTGTCGAGATTGTAATATAATCTAATAAGATTTGTAGGTAAGATATATACAGATGTTACTATTCCAAAAGAAATGTCTCTTTTCTAGGGTTCTATGTGTAAAGGGTAAAAACGGAACTCCCACAACAGTTAAAATCATTTTTATTACAATATAATTCTTAAATTAACTATGATGCATCAATTTCAACTATCGGCCGCATATTAATCGCGTAGGAATACTTATAATCCGATTGGTAAAAAACGTGGTAGGTATGATAAAATCTTAAAAATCCCACATAACTCGGCGTCGCTCCCACGACGACGAGTACCTTTTGAAGGTTTCCCCCTCGAAAACAAAAAAAAAAAAGGTATGATAAAATTTGAATTTTTATGTGAAAACCTGTAACATGACAGTTACTTTATATCTTTTGTTTTTGAAATAAAATATAGTACACTATCACGTAAATGTAGGCTACATTTTTGGCTGTAGCCCAAAAGAGTTATGCAGTCGTTCAAACTCGATACATTCAAACACTAAATTTTATCCAACCTCTATTGAGTGCAATAACAAGAAAAATCAATATACAACACAAGCGAAGCGTCATTTAGCGGTCGATGAACCTATAGCATATAGTTCCTACATTTTTTTTCTAGTATAGAAGTAGCAAACGAGAATGCAACTCAATTGATAGTAAGTAGCCACTGATGCCTATAGATAACTGTAATCAACGCCAGATTAAATCAAAGTCCCACCTGAGGTTAGCCACAGATGCGATGCTACCTCTGAGCCTTTGGACGCCTCGAATAATAATCTCCCTTAAACACTGCTGTTATTAGGCAGAAATAGGTGTAGCGGTGACGTCGCGAGAGTCGAACCACATAAAGTTCTACTACCTTTAAGGTGTGACGGTGGTGCCGTCGGAGTCGAACCAACAGAGTTCTTTAGAACTTCTGATATTCGATCGATACACTTGTGAACAATGCAAGCACTACAGCTTCGTAAAAATAAATTGCCGTTAACGCTAAGCGTTATTTTTACGTAATCGAAAAAAATAGGTTAGTGTGCGAATAGTTACGTGAAATAACATTGTAGGTCAATAAAACACGTCTGCGCGATCTAATGTACGTCTGTTTGTCATCAACGCGTTGTTATCAAGTTTGTAATTACTGTTACAAATACACGTATTGTAGGTACGTGGTGTACATATATTTTTGCACGTTTGCACGTTGGCTTTATCTATTATTATTTAATACTACATTAGTTACATCTGAGAACTCAGTCTCACAACACGTATCTCTATTTCAATTCTGTAAATTTCTGTAGTAAAATAGATCTGTGAACCTTTATTACGTCCCTATATACCCGAATGCATCAGGAGGGTAGTATTTCGAGCGCATGTACATATGTCCATTTCTTTGGCACGCCATACAACCCAAACGGCTTGACGGATTTTAACATAACAATGTGTATGGGGTACCAAATGAGTATGGGTATCTAAGTCAGATAATTTTAAGCAGTCGGATATTTTGTTTGTTACGATAATTTCTTAGTTTATCTAAACAAGATAGTACGGAAGACGACTCCATAATAGCCGACCGATTCAGTAACAGTAGATATATGATAGTAAATAAATGCTATGCACAATCTCACGCAAGCACTTCTTGAGCTCGTGGACGTTGAATTAACAGTTTTATGTAATAGTAATATGTCAGAGACCATTATAATATACCTAAATAAAGCATAAAAATCAATCAATACACGAAATCTGAATTCATCGCCTATACTCACGTGTTAAAAATCCAAGTCATGACGCATTTTAATGGAAAAACTCTTCACATGAATCATGTACGTTAAATGCTCTCCAACTCATAAAACTGTTTGTAAAACCGCGCAAAAATATTCGTTTTCACTAAAAAAATATGGTCAATTCGCTTCGGATGAAACTGTACACGGCGTTTTAAATTGAATGTACATCAGATTTTTAGTAAAAAAACAAATAGCGACGAAATACAGTGATTTTCCCCTTTTCAGAAAAATAACATTAAGTAAATTATACTCAAAGCCCCACACTAGAATTTTCTCCTGTGTCATGGGTGCCAGGAAAACACGCAAAGCCAGACACAAACACTCAGATCCAGAACAGAAATCTAAATTCATCATTCAGATATCTGTCTGGCCGAGGATCGAACCCGGAACACTGCGGGTCAGACCGGAGTGGTGACAGCTCCGCCACGCGCGTCTATATCGACAATGACATCATGGGAAAACAATGTTTACTTCTATGTTTATTAACTGACGCACTTGTCTTGTGCTGTTTGGGCTCAGTCATAAGTGCCACCACGCTCTTCCCGTAAGAGATGACTGTGGTACAAAATTAATGAAATGACCAGCCGCGTCTTCCTGTGTAACAACAATATCTCCGGTCAACTAATACGCTATTCGTGGTGATTGTCAATACCCCTTTAGAGAAGTGGACCATCAGCAGAGGACAAAGATCTGATGGACAAGTTCAAGTACACTAAAGAGGTGATTCACTTGTCAAAGATGTCTGAAATTTACCAATCAGCATTTGGTCAGTTTAGCTTTAGAGAGATTTAGATGGACTTTGGCTTAAACTATACTCACTTTGAGAGGACACCAGTGCCCATCAGTGGGATGTTGGGATAGATAGTGACTTAGAAGTTATGGATGACAACAAATAACACTATCTTTTGCTAACACAATCGTTATTTCCATACTCGCTATATTTAGCGCAATTGATGACCGCAGCGGTCAGAGAATATAAATAGAACGTATGAGTGAATTGTAGAAGCCATATTGCATATGTCAGCTGATTTCTACCGTTAATGCTTAAAAGGAATTCTTAGCTACTATAGGTAATATTTCTTAAAAATATGTAATCTTCTAGATGAAATCATCAGTAATTTTCAAAACGGCTAATCCAATTTTGATCGGACTTTCACTGGTAGATAGCGTAACTTATGCTACTTAAATTTTTACTTATGCTACCTTAATTTAAATTGACTTTAGAAAAATTGTTAGCGCGCGCTATTTTGTACATATTATGTTTATATGTATGTCACACTGCAGTTTTTTAAACGCGAGTAAAACCGTAGGCACAGTTGTTAAATAAAAGTACATGTCTTATCTAAACCTCATATTCAAAATAAAGAAAATGCAAAGAAATTAATGTTGATAATCTCCAATATTTTCTTTATAGACGTGAGCTATTTTTGAATGACTATCAAGTATTTATTTTATATATTGTTTATTTAGGTATTATTTACGGCATTTGGTCTCCGTTTGCGCAATCTGAAAGTCATCAATCACGTTCCACAATATACATGGGTATCATATTTCTTTGTTTTGCCAATGAAATGGACGAGGATTGATCTACGTTTCACTAATAGGTCACGCCTACGATAAGGTACAATGATTCTATTCGGTAAATAATCAATTTCATAAAATGTGCGGTTATTATTTTTGTTTTTATGTCACGTTTTTTGTGATAGAACCAGGGAAGATTGCAGTCTCCCTGATTTTAAAAAGCAACAAACACCTAGGAGTTTTGCGTTGTTTTAATTCGATCGATTTGGCCGTATTCGGTTGCAAACGAATTCGATCGGCTACCAAAGTAAATAACAATTCGGCGGCCGTATTCGAATTTTATCCAAATATTTGTATAATAGAAAATTTAATAATTGCGATCTGCGCGGCAGATCGGCCATTACTGATTTTGTTTGTAGAAGGACCCGGGTTGGCTGTTAATATATATTCCGGGCCTGAATGTTTGTGTACTAGTCTCTGTTTATTTTTAAAAATGCTTAGTGAAAAGTCAGTGAAAGACGAATGACTGCTCTCATGTATATATAGTTTAGGCTTCGATATTTTAATCGATAGTTGTCACTTTGTTTTGAATCGTTTCAATCGATATTTATTTAAAGGCAATATTCTTACTTTTGTCATCATTTAAGTCTGATGTGAACTTGAAAATGAGCATTAAATCTTATTTTCCAAAAGGCTAAATAACCATTTTAGGTAATGAACAGATTTACAAAAGCATTATGCAAACAATTGTTATTTAATTCGCACGTACTGTTTACAGTGACGACATTCCATTGTCCATACATATTTACATAATTTATTTATTGTGTTCGCTTGTAAGGTCTTGTGGTTGAGAAGTGTAGGATGGGTTTTATACGGCCATTATATAAACAACAAACAAACGCTCTCTACACTCATAGCCCCACAGTAGGATTTTCTCCTATGTCGTAGGTGCCATGGACAAACAAACACGAATACACAAACACCCAGACCCAGAACAGAAATCTAAATTAATTCAGATATCTGTCTGGCCGGGGATCGAACCCGGAACCCACTGCGTGTCAGACCGGTATCGTGACCGCTCCGCCACGCGGTTCGTCAAATTAAAGTCAAATGTACAATATTAAAGATGGCTCTCATTACAAATGGACTTTAACAGTTGTAAGGATAATCAATACAAAGAAATAAAATTGAAGTGGTTGTTTTTGATATCAAAATATCAACTTTTTACTAAATGCATATGAATGTATACACGTTACCTGTAACAAGAATCCATTTTTTTTGTCTGTCTGTCTGTTTGGCTGAAGTAATCTTCTAAAGGACTGGACAGATTTTGACGGGACTTTCACTAGAAGATAGCTGAAGGCGTAAAATAGTCTACATTCATATTTGAAAAAATCACAAGCGCGCGCTCAACGCGCATGCGGCCGGCCGTCACGGGCAATGTCAGTTCTTATTAGGCGATGTTAATATGCCTTTTTACTTATTTAACGCGGGTGAAACCGCGGGGATGAGCTAGTAGTCTCTATATTTTAAGTATTTCTAAAAAAGAGACCAAAGTATTGCATCCACAAGGCGACTAACTCATTAAAAAGTTAAGGAGTGGTAATTCGTCATAATATCTACAAAATTAATACTTGTCCTTAATAGACACTGACGTATTAGACCCATTAGTCGATAATTGCATTAGTGTAGCGCTTTTATGCAAGTAATAAATGAAATGTACCATACAGTGTAATTAATCACGGGACGAATTTTAATAGGTGTCCATTTGATAATTGCTTCGTCATTTGTTTAGCTTTGTACACCTCAGAATAAAAAAGAAAGATTTCGCCTTGCTACGAAAATGTAGACAAATACCAATTTGTAGCGATGGACACTTTATACAACTTTGATAACTTTTTCTAAGAAAATATGATGAAAGAAACCAGTACGCCTGAGAGTTATAGGTTTTCTGAGGATTTTCCTTCATCGTTATAGCAAGTGATAATTTATATTTTAAATACGCACATAAGTCTAAAAAATCAAAGGTACGTGCCCGGGTTCGAACCACAGCTATGAACTCAGTTCAGTGTTCCTCGTGGCGTGGTCTCATATTTTTTGTCTAAGGGGCGCATTGCGTTTAATGACTGTCACAATGAATTATTATGCGAGATTGCTTATATCATCCTTCTTGACATGAATAATATTTTTTAAAGCTCATAAACCCACCACTAATATAAGGAGATGACACTTACCTAGATGAATTTCAATAATAAAGAATTGCTGAATACAAAATAAACGTCAAAACCGTTACTCGTTTCATAGAAACCAATTACACACAAATACACAATTGTTCGTTTAAAGTATACTAGTAGACCCGTCACAATGGTCGAATTTCGACCATGATTTAATAAAATGATAACTAAAATCATACATCCAAATAAAAAAAATTTATATGTATTTTTGGTCTTTGCATTAGAAAAACTTCCATTGTAGTAAAAATGAGGCTGCATTTAAAAGGGATAACGTACATATTTATTCATATATATTGTTATCAGTAATGTAAACAATTAATGTTTTATTTTGTTTAATTTAACATATTGGTAATACTTATTGTTCATAAATATTATCTGCCTCGCTCCTTTTCTCCATGAACTTCAAGGTGTCTAATCTTACACTACTCTGTGCACACAGTACTCGAAAAAAATGGTACTGCAAATTTGCGTTTCACGAACTAATATATAGAACGAAAAATAAATAATAAATAATAGATGCTTTGATTATTTACTCTATAGATCGAGGATTACCTAAAAAGGCGTCCAAAAATAGTAATTAACTGTTAGCCTCTAAATCTCTAACGTATATCACACACAACTTTATTGTCCAATCAAAATGGCGTAATGGGAGCATACAAACAAAGTAGTCTATAAGCTAGTGTGCGTGAGTCACGCACACATGCTTATATTTTTTGGACTTTTTCATTTATCACTGACAACTTTACTTATCTCTATTAAGTAATTAATCAAGGTATAGATTATGCTATTTTTATATGTACGTCTTCACCAAAAGCTATAAATAAACTCCAGATGTTTATTGGGTTATAAATATTAATAGAAATCAATCTATCAGTCAAGGTTACAAGTACTCCACGGCTAAAATATTCTGTTGTGATGCTTATTCTTTATTCATTGTGGAATTTTGTTTGTTGGTTTGAATAAATGAGGTGTCGTTACAATCGTCTCAGTTGTCGTAGTAACATAGGCTGTACAATTCCTAAATATGGTGCCTGCGAGGGTGGTTTTGTATCATATTAATGGGGGTATCGAATGAGTATGGATATCAAAGACACTTCATTTCAAAGCAGTCAGTTTTTTTTGTTTTTAAGATAATTCCCTAGTCTTCACTTTTAAACTTTCAAGGCAGCCTTTTTGTTTTATAGGTTTTGTCACAAATTATGGATTTAGGCATTAAGTACTTCGAATAGGTACTTGTATTTTGACATAATTATTGAGAAAAGAATAACGTTTGTCCATAATGGTTGAGTTACCGTTATTGATTTAAGTATCGGTCTTAATATACTTTTTAAAGAGCATTGGTTGGCCTATTTGTATTTACAGAATAAGGAATATAAGGCAGTAATCAATAAAGATAGTAGCGAGACCACAAATTTAAAATCCTATTTAGACTTAAATGTAGATTCGTCTGCAACTTATAAAATAGTTTACATAGATACCAAATCGTATAATTTTAAAAAATATACACATACCCCATTATTTAAATCAATGGAACAAAAGGCTGCATTTTACCCCACTTGAGAAGCTTAAAAAGACTAAAAGACCAAACATTGTGTGTAAATATTTGAGAATGCGACCCGAAATGGGTGATTTGTTTCAAACGGTGGACGCCAGTAAAGATACCAGGTGCTTGGCGAATGTCCAAAGGGAATAGACCAAGACATCGGTTAACGATGCTTCTAATGCGAATATATGCATGTACTAGAAGACTTAATCTACTATTATGTAACTACTAGCTGACCAGACGAACGTTGTCTGCCTTTTGTATTTAGACGTTAGCCCGTGAGTCAGTGATTTTTTACAATAACGCCATCTAGTCCACTAAAGTAGAACTATTCGCGCACGTGCGTAATTAGTCGTAAACAAACTTACTTCTGATTTTAAATTGTGATTACTTTTGATATAGTGGATTGATTTTAATGAAATAAAGCCTAAATGTTAAGTTAACATTCGCACTATGAATATATGTATCTGAATTTCCATGAATTAATTCCCGTTGTTTTGGCTCAAAGTAATTTTAAACACACAGACAGCAAGCGCGTCTCTTATTATATATACAGATACAGATTAGCCAAACAAATTTTTAATCGGGTAGTAAATGAAGAAAAAAATCTAACTAGCTATTTGTACATTGTAGTGCTCAATATAATACACAATACTACGTAATTATGTGCCTATAAAGAATTTCTTGTAATACTTGAAGTTACACCATAATATGACTAGAACTGTATATATACAATTATACATGCCAAATTAAAACCCAATTTTTTGTGCCCAGTACCTATTAATAAATAAACATTTTTTTAACTTTCAATAACAATTACATACCTAAATATTAACCTAAATATAAACTTTTAATACTTTATTTGAATTTAACAGTGGAAATCTTAAATTAATTATGTTTCAATTTGAATACTTTAATGAATTGAATGAATAAATAAATTTTCAGCGGTGAGGGATAAGAATTTAAAGCACCAAATTGATACATTAAACACGGGGATTACAAAAGGATCGTCTGGGGTATCCGTTAGCATAGGTGAGAAAAAAACTTTTTTTGACCGACGGCCATTGCCCTTTTCCCTTCTCTAACAAAGTTATACCTACAAAACGTAAACAAAGAGTCCTAATCAAAAAACCATAACCTTGTGTTGTATAGTTTATTCATGCTATCGCCGCCCGGGCGATATCCCTAAATTTGTAATTAAATTGCAAACACGCCTCACGTTTCTATTTTTATCTGTGTACGCTATAGGTGGTTGTGTATTCTGTATTCCTATCACGTGATTCTTCACTGGGCTTAGCATAGGCTTGGATTTTTTCCCTACGCTATCATATGATAGATATATAGATACGATATCCTAGATATATATCTATGGGAAAGAGATATGAGAGATTAAAGTAAGAGATAGGAGCACCAAATTATATAAAAGAAATATTTTTAAAATATCTGAGGAGTAAGAGCGATACAAAATTATCTTATCTTTCATAGTTTTATTCAGGAGCTTGTTAAAAAAATAACCTTTTCACGAAGGTTCTTTAAAACATTTGCAACTTTTAAAAATTAAAAAATAACACTTCATTTTGGAATCCCACGCAAAGGTAAATTATAGGACCTAAGATCAGTGCAGAACTATTTTATAGTAGTGTAATTTTATTTTATTTTAGAGACACTGAGAGACAGCGTCATTTATTTATATGTACACACTTAAAATCAACTAAATATCTACTTATGTAGATTTACATTCGGATCATGTCTTACCCGTATTTCCTGTGGTTTCCGATTCAAATATTTTATATTTCCACCTACTGTCTGTTCACATTCATTCATATTTTTAATCTATACAAATAAATAAAATAGAAATGTCAGTTTGTAATGTCAAAATAACAACTTTTTATTATATGCATATGACAGTATACACGGTACCAATAACAAAAATTCAATTATATTTATATGTCTGTCTGTTTGGCTGAAGTAATCTTCTAAACGGCTGGACCGATTTTGACGGAACTTTAACTGGAAGATAGCTAAAGGTCTAAGGCGTAATTAAGGCTACTTCAATTGTTGAAAAAGCCTTAGCGCTTCGCTCCACGGGCTTGCGGCCGCCGTCGCGGACGTTAATGTCAGTTGCGAGCAAATATCAATGTATGCTTTTTGCTTCTTTAACGCGGGTGAAAACGCGGGAGTCAGCTAGTATTAAAAAATAATACTAGCAAACCTCTCAGCTTGGCCGGATTCACTAATTATTAAAAATACTACGTCGACAATTCTATACCTAGTTTTTACGCAATTAGGGAATTTTTGTGGTCATTAAATTTTCCTCCAGATATTTTTATTGCTTAGGCAAGTGCTCGATATTTCTACAAGCTATAAAAATACAGTTTAACGATCGTCGTGACCATGTCGTGTCGTAATCGTGACTGATTTTAATTAATAAATCCTTAAGAACTAGAGAGAATCAATATTTAATTACTTTATAATGTAATTTATTAGACCTCTCTTAGAGAAAATGATAAATAAAAAAGATTCTTTTAAGGTGGTAGAAGTAATTGTGGTTCGACTAAGTAGGCACCACTGCTACACTTATTTCTGCATAAAAACAACAGTGTCAAGCGCTGTTGTGCTCTGATTTGAAGGGCTAAGGGAGACATTCTTACCTGAGACATTCCAATTCAATCCCCAAGGCTAGCAACGTATCTGTGACGAACCTCCGGTAAGACTAATCTTATCTGGATCTGATTTAAAAATGTCCATGGACACGTCAACTTACAACCAGATGTACTGTAATTTTTGCTACTTCTATATTATATAAGATCTTCCAGTTAAAATTGATTTATGTGTGATTGGTTCTATATTACTTTAGTACATAGTATCTCAATCCGCGACATACATATAATGGAAATTGTATACATTCAACAATTTTAACTAAAATATAATGATTTTAAAGAGGACTGAAATCTATCCCGTGGAAACCGTAAATTTTTCCGGGATAAAAAGTAGCCTATGTCGTTTTCTCATCCTTCAACTACCCTTCTGCAAAAAATCATGTCAAGAACTCGACACGTTAAAAAAGAGTATCCCACAGGCACCCTACATTTTTCGGGGATAAAAAGTTATTTCAGACTATAGGTTATTTCAGATTGCAATCTATCCTTGTACCAAATTGTATTCAGATCCGTAAAAACCATTCTCAAGTTATAAAGTAATAAACATCAATCCAACTTCAGAAACTTTCAGCTTTATAATATTTGCATGATATGGTTATATTACTAAGTTATGAACGTTTCCAAGCAAGTTTATAATTAGGAGATACAAGGGAGGGGTCATCCTTACATTACACTATTGCAAAGTTACAAAATAACGTAATTAATCAATAATGTAACACCTAAATTATTTTTAACAACGCGTTTCAGATGTTTTTCTTTCCTTTGTACGAAGATCACAATTATATTTGTCCGGATAAGAACTGCCTACGGGCTTCCTTGAATGTTATTGCAAATATAATCTGAATAAATTTACATGCAAATGAATGTTTAAACACGTTATTATTCATGATAAATAATACATAGATCCGCTATATCTTCCGTTCTTAATACTTTTGTGTACTAAATTCGTCCCAATTCGATAAGACTTTATTTTTGTTATATCAATTTCGTCAGTAAATGATTGATAAATAGGTATTTGGTATTTAACCGTTTTATCAGCAATAATTTTATTAGCCTAAACACTTATGTCATCATTTCTCTCATTTCTGGTTTCGACCAAAAAATATTTTTGAAATATTTTATAATATCAGTATATTTTTATATTTCATCCCGGTACGGGTCACTAGTTATACATGTACCTAAATCTTAGTGTCTATGTCTATAAACGAACACCGCATCAAAATCCGTTGCATAGTTTAAAAGATCTTACCGTATAGACGGAAAATGACTTTTTTCATCATATATACTTTAAATGGTATATATAACAGGTATTCACAAGAGCTGTAGGACATATCAAATAGGATGCTGCAGAGAATACGTTAGTCAAACTCATAGATATTTTATAATTTACAACAATATCTTCACCACTTCGTGAGACCTTTTTTAAAATATGAAAGTAGCATACGAGCATTCAGTGGCCACCGCCGCCCATGGACAATTGTTATCAACCCCAGATAAGATCATACTCCTAGCTAATGTTGATCACAGATGCGTTGCTACCTCTGAGGAATAAATTGGCACGCCTCGGATAGGTGTGTTTTACCAAATCCTGTTAGTAATGGCTGTTAAAAATACCTATGTATTTCTTGATTATTAAAAGTCTCCTCTCAGAGTGAGAGGGCTTTTAGGCCTTAGTCCACCACCCTGGCCAAGTGCGAATTGGTAGACTTCACACACCTTTAAGAACTTTTTTTTAAGGATTCTCAGGTGTGCAGGTTGCCTCACGATGTTTTCCTTCACCGAGTAAAAATATTAATTTCTAATAATATAATCGCTAAAATTTTCCAAAAAATCGCAGGCCTACTCATAATAAATAAGATTGGGAACTTGTATAAGATCGTAAATGGAATTGATGCCACAGAATATTTTAGTATACGCTCTCCTTAAATGAGTTTTAAAACATCCTATTTGTCTTAATCACATCCGTTGTTACTTGTTCGTCATGTACGTTGTTTTGGGTCATTGTGTTGTTTTGGTGTGTATTTTTATTTTCATAACAACCCCACTCTACTTCTTTCAGAGTACAAACTTAAAAATAGATTCAAATTCGAAAAATTAAAATAAACTTTGGAAATAATATAGGACTTATGATTATTATCTAGGGGTACATCCCATTTAGGATAAAATTGTTTAATTCTTATTTTCAGTGACAGGTTTATGTACATAACTATGTACTTAATAAGTTAGTATTAATATGTTAGTAAACATAACTATGTTCTTAATGGTGATAGAAAAAGCTTATATATTAATTTCTAAAATATTCTTCAAAATACGACAGCATACCGTCATTGTAAATATTGAAAAAATAAATTCTCAAAACTGTGGGTAATCTAACATCTAAAACTAAGGCATCGTTGTAATTGTAGTGAAAATTTTATAATTCTAAATGGACACCTATCTCCAGTAGTAGGACAAGAATAGATAGATGATGATGAATTTAATTTATTTTTTGTTTGTTTCAGACAAGTCCTTTCGCATATTAAGAATATACCAGAACTGATATTACTAGGAAGCGAGTCTGCAACTGTGCGAAGGCTCCCCATCTTTTCTTTGATGGTGAAGCACCCCCGAGGCACGTTCCTTCACCACAACTTCATATGTGCTATCCTGAACGACGTATTCGGGATCCAGGCCAGAGGGGGCTTGAACAGCACCCTGAGTTACGGGTCTGATGTCCTTGGGATTGATGATCAGCTCCTCAAGGAATACGAGAAACTTCTCAATGTTGAGGCGTAAGTGCTATAATTGATTAAGCTCTTATTAGATACTCTTTCTTTAGGTATTCCCGGATCGATATAACATGGGGCACTTAAAGAACGGTGCAAAAGGGCTCTTATATAAAGCTGGCATTGGCGACTCCTCTGGTGTTGCAAATGTCCATAGACGACTGCCTAGTCATTATCTCATATATAATCTAGACTCATTATAAATGACAAGGTGGATAAAAATATTTCTATGTTATGGTGCAATTAGCAGCATTTCCATAGAATCCTAATTAATTGTTTACAATTGAAAACGTGACCAACAGAAATAAAACATTATACTAAGACAATAAATATAAGAAAAATAATTTATTTTTCCAGACAAAAAGAAATCGCACGTGTCCGCAAACTTAGTGACGTTAAGTCTCCAGAAGTACCAATATATAACGAGCATTTGAGACCTGGTTTCTGCAGAGTATCGTTCCCATACTTCATGTCAGACAATGAACTAGCGTTCATTCTGGAATCTCTAAAGATGGTTGCTACTGAAGGCTGGAAGATATTGCCACAATACGTGGTCAACTCAGAAACAGGGCAATGGAGACATCATTCAAGCGCTGTTCTTAGAGATAAGAAATCGTTGCATTCATTAAGGTTCCACGAAGGACAAGTAACTGCTCATGAAAGACGAATTTCTGGTGAGATTTTTTAGTAATTCTTATATTTATATTTTATTTTTCTACTTTGACATCAAATATTTTCTGCTCCTATAGTGTCTCTTATTGTTTCATAGCGTATTCTTATTGTTTATGTGTTTATACATTAGATGTACTTCTGGTGGTCACTGGTCAGACCCAGAACCTTCAACTAGGCAGAAAACATTACCAGTATCTACAGTTATCCATAAGCCATATTGTAAAGATTTATTTTTTACTATTACAGGTCCAGGAATATTTCCACAAACTTACACCGAGTGCTTGCAAACGGCTAGAAACCTTTTCAATAGAGCCAGAAAATTGGCCATGAAATGTTCAATCGAGCCAGAAGTTGGTTTTAATCCTCGCATAGATTACTTGAGATGGTTCATGTTACCGAAGGAAGCGCACGAACTTCTATTAGGCAGATCAACAAATGTTAAGCATATTGTGCCATTTGATCCATCTGGATATACCGGAGCAAGAAAGAGTCTGAATATATCAAGATCCTCCATGACTTCCTCGCCTATATTGGGATCATCTCCAAGACACTTCAGTTTATCAGCAATCGATGACTGCCAAATATTCAGACTAAAGCAGAAACAGAAGTTCTATTCAAGAGAATCAAGTTTGAGGGAAGTTCATAAAGAAGAAATTATTCCATTTAGTGCTGTGACACATCCAGTAAAATTTGCAGTCGGGGAGTCTGTGTCTCCATTACGCATAGTCACTCAGAATGCTAAACCTATGCTAATTAGATCTAGATGCTACAGTTTGGGTTCTGATAGTCCACCGGCTCAGTTAAGCGCACAAACTAAACTCAACCTTGGTTTAAAGGAAACGAGTCCTAATAATATTACTGAAAAAGCAGGAAGCTTTTGTAATTGTGGCAGTCAAACTGATCTGCAGTCATTGGACGATCCTATGATCTCGCCCGACAGAGCATTCCCATATAGCACTCAAAGTAGTACATCGATTTCAGACTGTAGTCAAGTAGGGCGCACGTCACCTACGGCTTCGGTTACTTCACATACATCTGAGGACCTTCACGCATATGTCAAAGAAATGACAAAAGAATTAGCAACAGAAATAAAATCGGAAATACGAGGTGTAATTTCAAAGGTGGACGATATTCTTGAAAATTCCGATAATCTCGACCAGTCAAATATTAGTATGAACTCAATTTCTAGTCAGAGCGATAAGAATTCTATATCGGTGACCGATGTAGCAGAATATTTAATGGGTATGTCCAGAGAAATGGCTTCGGAGGTGAAACATGAGATTCGTGAAATGGTCAATCAAGTGGACGAAATGATATCTCCTGATTATACAGGATCTTCTTCCCGCAAAAGCTCACCACCTCAACCGAGCAGACAAAGAATTGGTTCTGGGCCAGAGTTAGGTTTAGATCTCAAAAGACTTAACTCATCACAGTCCCTAAGAAAATGTCCTACAAGTCCGGTACTTCCCTCAGAATACAATGAAGACAGTTTTTGCAAGCGATCACCTAATGCTCAATCTCCTAAATCATCTCACGGCACTCCTTCACATGAGGCTTCAGGCCCGAACAGTATCTCTTTCAACTCTAGTGAAACATCGACACCAGATACCATAATACAAGTGGTAACAACTCAGCAGAATTCTCCAAACCTTCCCAAATCTTTGAGCTCTAACAAACTGTCTGACGACGAAGTTAGTTGCGCGGATGCAGCGTGCAGACACTGCTGTATAAAGAAGGCCTGGTGCCAAAATCCTTCTATCAGCTCTCAGGATAGTGGCATTAATATGACTTTTACAGAAACGGACTCTTACATGGATTTTGGTAAGTTTCCGTATAATACTATTTATACATAAAATGAGATTTCAAATCTTCCAGTATGGATTGAGAAATCACATCTAAATTGCTATCCATACAACAAGGCGTGTTTTCAGTTAAAATCTTTATCATTTCTAGTTCACAACTGACTGTATCCAGACTTTATTTATTTAACAATCATTCATTGTATACAAACGCTCAACATTTTATTGCTCCATACTAATGAAGATTTCATAGCTTTATGTCACAATAAATTGAGATGATTTTACGATTATTTCAGTAAAGTGGCGAACCTCTTCCGACCCTGCGACAAATAAGTTAAGGAAACTACAAGGAAGGCTACGATGCCAGAAACATGAGAAGAGCGAGGTTCCTGACATCATTGAAGGTGTTCCAGTTTGTTCTGGAGACCACACCAGACCTGAGAAGAGATTTGATGAAACTGATTCCACTAGAGTTATTTTTCAAATACCAGATGATGAACGACAAAATCGGTATGTCTTTACGCATTACTCAGCTACATTTAACATGTAAATAATTATGATAATATAATATCAAGGCTACTATCTACTATAATTATATAATGCTAAACGCGGCGTTGATTGGCTAAAATCCCTACGTCAGCTGTGGATTTGGCTAATGGATTGATGAACAATATTCAGAACTTCAAAGTTAAGTTTCATTAAAGACAACATTTGAAAAACTATTTCATACCTATTTCTTCCAGAGATTAAATATTATCTATAGACATTGTGTGATTCACATTTCCTAAAATAGGTAAACTTTCGTCATAATAAATGTAATTTGGCATTGAAGGAATATAACACTTGTGTATTAATGTAGTTTTGCTACATATTTGAATTCCAATGAGACAGCGCTAATGTTTTACAACGAAAATTTATCGCGTGATGGTGAAATTATGATATTTTCTTACGTATAAGTGCATTTGGCAAGTATTAGCAAACATTAAATAAGAGACCTGGAATTATATTCAAAATCGCCAAAGTCAGAAATTTCTAGGAACCTATTAATATTTTCATTACACATGAAACAAACGAATCAATCTTCGTAAAATATAAACATTACTAGTAAATTTTTATAGAATCGTTATGCAAACATTTTAATAATAGATCAAAGTAAGAAGCAAAGACGAATAATGACTAAAGGTAATAACCCCTAAAATACATCTGAATGTCAAAACTTCGCGCAATCATGACAAAGTTTAATGGGAGTTACTTTTGAAAGCGTTGGCTATAACTCAAATTACATTTCTGTCTTTGGTTCATATTTCTCCCGGAGACAATTTCTCATTGTGTCAAGTGTTTGTTTTAACTTTTACGTGTAACTTTCAACGACAATTCGGCAATTTTTATTCATGACTTTTTTATTCTAAAAATATATCGTGTGTTTGTTTATTTTGTACATTTGTATTTTAATTATAGTCTCGTGTTTACTTACAAGTTACATAAAGATATTAGAATATTACGTACAAAAAATACACTTCTGTCTTTTAAGTAACTTAAGACATAAATCACTATTATCATATTTACTATTACAATAACACAGATTTTTCTATTCGGAAACAATTCATATGAAATCAGTATACAATTATTATGTACTATTTCGATGGATTCAAAATATACACAATATTTGGATTCTTCATTTTTCTCGAATCTAACAATGAAGATAATCTGATAGTATTTGAATATATTCCCACTTTCCTATTTCCTCCATTTAGGCGTGGGATACTATTTCATGTGCATCATTTTACATATTTATATGTACTAAAAACTCCAAATTGCTCAGCGCTAGCAGTAAATTTGCGAATTAGTGATTTAAATCCTATGAAACGTTTGGTAAAATTGCTTGTTTCGTCGCCTTTCGCTTCTTTTAAAGGTGGGTCATAAAGAGTTCCAACTTACCTAAAGCTAAATAATAAAAACTTCATATTTAAGATTTGGTAATAATTTTTCTAAGCACGGAGAGCTTAAAATCAGCATGCACTTTATCATAAAATCTTCCGAAATCGTTGCAGGCCCGTACCATCTGCAACTGACTCAAAGCGTTCCAGCCGCTCGTCTAACGCGTCTTCCAGCTGCTCCAGCAGTTCACGATCCAGCGGTTATGGAACAGACGTACACCGCACTTCCCAAGAGGAACCGTTCTTTGATAGGAGGTGAGGTCACCTTAGAGATGGGTCAGGAGCACGTTAGTTTCTACATCTAGATATAACTAGTTTTCTTTAGGATAGGTTATCGTGCCTTGGGAGCGGCTGTGTTCAAATAATCTCAATCTGGAGCTTGTTTTGTTTGACCTATGATTAGAATTCTTCAATAGCATTCAGAATGCTTGAGACGTCATCTCTTTAAGGGTTGAGAAAAAATGCTGTAATAGTGAGCCACAGTAGATCTTCATTGAACTCTGGTCCCTATGGTCCTTTGGTCTAAACCCACTCTCGAATTGATATACATATGTGATCTAATACCACTTGTTGGCTAGAAAACTACTTTTTCAAATATGAAATTAGGTTTACTTAGCTGTTGAGTAGTATTATGTTTAAAAGTCATCATTTACTTGAATTGTTTAGTATATTGTTCTAGGTTATTGGAGTGTTGATTTCAGTGGCACTGTTTACTTTGGTAGTGGCTAGAGTATTGCATATTTACACACTCGTTATTATGTGCAAACAATCTTTTATAGTACTAATATCCGATATTTACTTATCACTCATGACAAGAAAATCTTATTTCAATTCTCATTTTCTAAGACAGAAGTAACATTTTTTGTATCGCACATATCTTTAGCATTGTAAGTAGTTTTGTAAAAATTTCATTCAAATTTTCTTCTTGTACGCTAGAGTTTCATTGTTCATATCTCCAATTGCACTTTTAATTTTAGTCGGACACTTTGGGATAATTATGAGAAAACCTGTCCGCAGTAACCCACAAAAAATTATGATGGCTTTAGATATAATATTAAGTAATGAAATAAAATATGTCTTAATTCTTTATTTTCTCCAGCGAGTCCGAATGCCGCCTGTTTAAGCCTGAATTCTGGGAGGAGACTGAGCAGGATGACAGCAGTGCCTGCAGTGACGCGTCTCTGACAGACTTCACCTTTGACGATGAGGGCAAGTGGCACTGCCCGCCCAAATCTGTATGGAAGGCTACTGTTGAGGTAGGTCATATTCTGCTTGATATATATATATTAATTCGTGAAGCGAAAATTTGCGGTACTATTTTTCGAATATTCCGGGTACAGAGCAGTATGAGAGTAGGCATACGGGAAAGATCATGCGGAGAAGATTTTTAATAGATAATATTTATGCCTAATAAGTGTG